>NBIV01000235.1:0-115485 GCA_003194525.1 Gracilariopsis chorda
GGGCTTGAAGCCGCGACAGCGGGAGCAGGCCGGGGTGCCTGGGGCACTGCGGCAACAGCCGGAGTCGATGCTGCATTCCCCTGCGGGGGTGATAACGAGGGCAAAAGGAGGTTCCGGGGTTCCCGGTCGGGGGTATCATTCCGCGATGAAGCGGCGCCAGCACGGCTGGAACTTGTCCGTATGGGGATACGGGGTACGAACCGAACTTCGGAAGTGTCCGCGTTGTCGCGGGAGCGACTACGCGTAACCACTGGCTCCGCGTCGGAGGGATTTCGACATGAGAAAATACCGTTACGACGGGAAACGATCACGGAACTTCCGGTGAATAAAACAAACCTCGTCAGTGGGAAAACAAAAACTGATTCTAGGTCGGGAGACCACTTTGTGGTGCAATGCCCCAAAGGGAAAAACACCGAAAGACGTTCGGGATCTTCCTCTCACGAGGTGAAACCAGATGGGTAGAGCCCTCCCAAAGGTGTCACGGCGAAGCCGGTTTGTAAGACCAGGGACACCTGTCGCGACTTGCGCAGGGAGGTGAAGGCGAAGAATCGGTATCCGCGTGAGCGGGATGTGGTCCTCGGTAGAGGTATGTTTCCACGTAAGTGGGGGTGTGTGAGCGGATGCGCACACGAGGGCCGCGGATAGCGGGAGGTGCTACCCTAAAAGGGAGAAAGGGAAGGGCGAAGAGGAGGAAGAGAGGACGATGTGAGTCGCGAGAGCGACGAATGGATACGGAGATGCCGGTAACAATATCCCTATACAGGGCGAAACACCAATGCAATTGGAACAATTATACTCCCAGTGATGGGTCCCTTTAGATGTGCAAGGGGGTTAGATGTCCCGTGGTTTACGGCGTTTCCCTCCAAGGAGGAGTAGAGTACGCGCGCAAGCGGCAACAACTAGAGCCAGTTCCCCAGGTTGGGGTCCCTTGTTGGGGAAGGTTTACTGGTGCGACGGCAGTGCGCCGTCGCACTAAGTACTAGCTTCCCAGAAATGGGTGTGAAAATAATAACTAATATTAGCTAAAATACTCCACATTTCGTGGAAACATCCACTACTGTGGCCAACCGCCAATTGACCCAAAACCGTGTCCCACGTGTCCATATCCACCATAGTGGGGCGTAGTTCATATACACACTACACAACCGATAATATCGGGAAAGCGTTCAAGTACCCAGAATCCCTCCCTGAGGGCGTTGCACTACATGCATGTTTGCTTTTGGAGCGTAAGAACGGGATCCATGAAGAACGATAACCGGCGTGGTGCGTCTGGCAGCGCAAACGACTCCCTGTACTTACATGCTCTGGGACGGACAGACGCTGACAGCGTTACACGCAGATGACACGCAGATACGTATGAGACTGTCAAAAGTCGTGTCGGGGCCTTTCCACAGGCATTATTGGGAGGGTGGTAGTAACAAGAGTGGCACTATTGCGAGTACCCCCCTGTACAGCAATTGGAAAAATTGGACTGATCTACTAAAATCCCAGCACACGCTGCGCTCGTCTGGCACTCCCTGTACCAATAACTGGAACCAAGAAACTTAGCTTCACAGTGTATTTCCCGAAGGAAAAATGCAAGAACGCTCACCCTGCAATCACGGATACCGAACTTGGATTCATTGCTCCAGGATTGTAGCAAGAGCCAGTGCTTTGCCAATATCGACTTGATGCACGGCTACTGGCACAATCCTCTCGACGTCAAGTCCCAGGAGATTATAGCGATACAAACTCCAGACAGACTCCATTGCCAAACGCGAACGCTACAGGAAAGAACTGCCTCTGGTAACCTTTTTCAGTCCGTTACCAGCGAACAACTCACTAAGAAGGTGAAGGGCATGATACAGTGATGGGATGACTTTTTGATGTACGCAAAGTCTGAAGGCGAGCTGGTGGAAGCCATTAGAGCGGTTTTCAATGTCTTCAAAGCAGTGGGTTTCATGGTGAATCCAGCCGAATCTTATTTCTATTGCAAAGCAGTCAAGTTTTTCGACCGTATCATAACGAAGAAAACATTCCGTTTTGATCCACGAAATATAGACGCAATGATAGACATACGGAAACCTAAGATGGGTGGAAAACTCTTGTAACTCATCTTCGCCGTGAACTAGGTGAGAAACGCAATCCCGAACTTTTCAAAGATAATCCAACTGTCCGACAACCTTCTTGAAGGTGCATAAACCAAGTTTTCAGGAACAATGGTGCAGTAGTTGAAGTCATTGAAAGTCGATGGTCAATGAGCAGAGTTGAATTTCGGAGCATCATCGGGGTTTATATAGAGGATGTAACCAAGTTCTATCAGTCCCAGTACTTGATGAGAAATCGTCCGACTCAAAACGACATTATGCTTGGTCTTTTGTTGGTCTCCGTATATGCATTGTGCACTGGTCATTGCAGATCTAGGCGTTTGAATTGGAGAATTGTTACATCGCTGATGACTTGTTATATGATTGAAAGGATCAGCGATGGGCAGGGTCTGATGATCTAGCATGAATACAGGGTGCCCGTGATGAGTTGGCGCGGATCTTCCATGACGTTTGATCATTTGCTGTACGGTGTGAGGTGTCTGTCAACGTTGTAAGCAATAGACGACATGTACTTCGGAGCCAAATTTGTCCACGTGGTGGGTCAATAAGTCTCTGATATAGAGCTTTTTCTCATGTCATATTTGACAGTATGTACAAAAGATTTCAACTTGGCTTTGAGGCCAGTTAAAAAGGTAAACAGGTAGATAATCTCTTTATTAAATCAATTAGAATAAACTTAAGTAAAGTGGATACGTTGGAACTGGTACTGGAGCGAACTATACTCAAACAAGGTTATATGGTAATTAAATCTTAACATTACTCTCCCTGAACAGTAGAGTTACCGAAAAAGTAACAAAGAACTCGTTAGACTCGCACAAACCCAGATTCCAGAGGAACAGAGAACAGGTCACGTTGAGTGTCAGTTTCCAAGGTTATCAGGATTTGATTTTCTTCCTCCAAGCTGTCCAAGATCTCACCAATGTATTCCGTAAAACCTCGTTCACTGCTGAGATATTAGTAACGTGCAAACATGTAGTAGAAAATATGCCTTTCAAATTTATCTCTAAAAGCCTCAAAATTCTGCCTTCGTAGTTGAGAAGGAGTAGGTGCTCATAGAGGTCGTGTTTGTCGATGTAGAATGGTCCAAGATGTCGGGAAAGACAAAGATATGTGGGAAACGTGAGAGGATGGAGAACCGTCTTTTTTCTTTGAGGTGTCCCATCTCAATAGACACCAATTTTCGTCAGTCTCTTCTAGGACGGTAGTTCATCCATTGGCCATCTCTGTTTGGTAGTTTTTTTTTACTGTCGGAACTCCATGCATTTAACGAAAGATTTCGAAAGGTAGCTCATTTCGGATTTTTATCCACAACACTTTACAAACTTTTTATTTTCCCGTTTACGCTTACATGCGCAAGTATCAGTCTGGGGCAGGGGTTTCAAGGGTTATGTAAGATTTGACGTTTACTTCTATATTTCTTGTGATTTAATATGTTATTTTCACTTGGGTGTTCATTCGTTCTTCAACCTTGATACTAGTCGTGGAGATCTTGTTTAGTTCTATGGGTACGGTGGTTTTGATTGGAACTGACTACAGGTCGGTCAGGTCCGATGATTTTGTTTGGGCACCGCAGAATGCTTGCTCTATGCTTGGTCTCTATAGCGGAAACAAAGTCCGTGCTTAGGGCAGTGTTAATATGTTCTTGGTAAGCTTCTCTAACTTCCGTTTCCACTTTTCATCGCTACAGGTCTGTGGTTCTGCGATAGCAGCCTGCAGATCTGCCGCATCTAGTGGACCGCCCTCTTCTATAAGCTGATTGATCTCTCTTTTTTTATACTTCAGTGCCTCTGTAACAGATGTGTATTATTTGGTACATAAGCTCTTTCTAGATAAGGCTCTTCAGGTCCTTTTGTGTCAGTCTACCTATCTTGCAGTGCACGTCCATGATTTAGATGGTATGGTCTGCACGGGACTGCAAGCAGGGCGTGACACTGCCTGGATTGCTTGACATAGCACGGAATCAGGTGAATCCGGAAAACTTTGCCAAATGGGTCAAAATATCGGCCCAAGAATTTGGATCTAGGTAATTATAATGCGGAATTTTTCGGCACCCGCCAGAATAATAAAGTGAAATGTGATCAAGGGGTTTCAAGCAGGAAATCAGAAGGTCGAGGTGTCGAGTTTGAGTCCTTTCGCTGTAACAACGTGGACGCGTATCGGAGTGGCTGAAGTACAGTTCTTTCAATCGCGTTTACTAGAGGTCAAAATACTAGGAAGATAGTAAGACCTGCACGGCTACTTCTCTCTTGACAAATCTTGGTAATCGGGGAGCAGCGGAAGTTTGAAGAAAGTCAAAAACGGTAGCTTAAAGAGTAGAAAGACCTTCTTGATTCCCAGAATTGTTTTTACCGGGCTACAAATGGCCGTTGACGTCACTATGTTAACATCTTTGTTCCCTTTTCATAGTCAATCGGTGCTTGTTACCCTTGCAGTCTTCGTAAGGCTTGGAATCATTAGGCGAAGGTATAAGAAAATATAACAACCAAGCGGTGACGTTTTTGACAACATTTTATTTTTTCTTTTTGGACCCGGAAGGTGTTACTCGAGTTGTGCGCGGGTGTTGAATCCTAAATTGAATTTCTTACACCTGGGTGTACGAAAGCGACGTCGAAGTTTACGCTTTCTCTGGCGTCGGATGTGATCGTTTGCTACACCATGAAGGTTGACGTTTCCTGCGTCACTGATCGTCAAGAACACGTCGGCGATTCTAATTAGCTGAGTCTTAGGCTTGCAGAGTCCCTTTCCCGACTGTGTAAACTCTTGTCAGATTGTACACAACTAAGGCTTGTTGACGTTTGACTGAGACTTCTGGAGGCTTGTCCACTGGCTCGGAAGATGGTGGTTGACCACCAGGCGTCTGCAGCTCAAGCAAAACGAGGTTGTCAAATGATTCCAGTGAAGGTGTACGTGTTCGTAGGAGAGGTTTGCGGTCAGTTACGAGGGTTTCAGGATCGGCATGTTTTACGGGTGGCGGCGGTGGCGCTGTTGACGGCGGCGCGAAGGATATGTCAGTAGTGGTGTACACCGATGGCAAAGACGGTAAGAACCTGGATCGAAGTATTTGTGGGCAACGCAAAAGACGTGGCAGTCGCGATGATGCTACTTATAGGAGTGCAACGCGGTTACCGTGACGGCTCTACCGTATATGAGCTATACCTGTACAAGATGATGCCAATGGGATGATATGTTGTGTGAATTTTTACCTAGGAATGTAGGAATCTGGAATGGATTGTAGGATGAGTGGACGCATGTGCGCGTGTGCGACAGTACCATGCTGAAGTGTTATGTTTTACTTGGGTTGACCCCTCAGGATGACTGACACTGGCCGGGACAAGTGGGTGGACCTGACGATGTGTGCACTGTTGTAGTTAATTATTACAATATATTTGGTAGTGTTCCTACTTAGATGAGCGCGACCTCATCGTCGCGAGCACTAAGTAAGGTTAACCCTGAGATTTCGGATATTCAAAAATGTTCAGTTTGACCTGAGGTATCCGGCAATGGATTGTGACATCCTTGTGACGTATAGTACTCCTCACGGAGGGTCACTGCATTAGTTTCGCTCAATTCAACTGCTCGGTAAGGATACAGACACTATGTGTTATAATTGTCGTGTGACATTCTTGTACCGTGTGCTACAGGTATCGCACTGTATTGGGTACTTTTTCCGCTACATTCCGTTCATTTGCACCCTCCATCGGGTCTGTTCTCGCTTTCTGCACGACCCGCCAGGGTGTTTTTCCCCGTTATCGGAAGGCACCATTCACCGGGTATATTCTAAACCGCCGCATTGCGTGGCACACCGTTCCCTGGTTTTACAGTCTCTCTGGCGGTGGTGCACCATTCTTTATCCAACTCTGTGGTAGAACCGGAATACCTACGGAGCTACGCCAGTATTAGAGGTATACAGAAAGCTCTGTCACTGGGTCTGCCTCCACAGGGAGCAAGGCCCCGGACACCTTGAGTGTGATACCCAACCTTCGGATTTTGCACTACAGTACTTAGCGCCTTGGAAACACACAGCCGATTAAAAATCAACAGTCAGTATGAGCTGGATCTCCGTGGCTCACCCACAAATGGGAAATTATGTGTAGCAAAATCTACCAAGGTTGGATGATCACCAGGTTCAGGCAGGCGCAATACTTGCTTGGGAATGCTACAAATGTTAGGATCAGAGTTGCAATGGGTGAATTGGTTAGAAGTCGATGGTAATGATCTGAGTTGAGGTTGGGAACATCCATCGTGGTTTATATGGACAATATGGCGCAGTTCTATCCGTGCCACTAGGGGATGATAAATCGTCCGAGTTGAACAGCATTAGGCTTGGCATTCTATTTGACCTCCTGCGTGGGTGTTGTACCAGGTTCAGTGCCAGATCTCATCGTTTGATGACTTGACGAGTTCTACTAGCGCTAATGACTTGTTATATGACTTGGAAAGAATCAACGACAGGCACGCTGTTGATGATCTGGCATGAACGTAGAATGCCCATGATCAATTGGCATGAATCCCTGGGCACTCTTACATGACAATTCGACCATTGTTGTCCCGTGTGATGTGTCTTTGAATTGTGTACGTAGATGGCGACGTGTAATTGTGAGTCAAGTTAGTCCAACTGGTCAGCCAGGACTTCTCTGACATAAGCATGTTGTCATGTCGTATGGACGGTATGTTACAAAAGATTTCAACTCGTTTTTGAGGACAGGTACACAAGAACCATAGGTAAGCGATCTCCTCAAGAGATCAATTAAAATAAAACTAAATGAAATATACACGTTATAACTAATGCTAGAGCCAAATGTACTGAAATAAAGATAAATAGAATACCTAAGAACCGAAGGAGATTGTGTTTGCGGAATTAGTGCCAATCAGATAACTGTAAGGTCACGATAGGCAAAACTGGATCAGAAACATCTACTTCCATAATATCCTAGACAAATGTTTTATCTTAGATACGGTTTACCTTTTCTGGGTGAGATTGTTTCTAGCTTCAGTTCTGATTTACTTTTATCACCAAGTTTTGTTCTACTTGATTCTTTAAAGAAATAGGTTACCCAACTGCGATGTGTATCTCACCGCAAAGCCAACTGAACATTTTGGTGAGACTCGGTGAATATGACATGACATCACGCTTATGTCAGAGGAAATCTTCACAAACCACGTAGACACCAATGGCACCAAGTACACGTTTCACATTACTTATAAATTTGACTGACATTTCACTTTGTACAGCAATAGTCACACAGTCATACATTGCCCCCTCTAACGCTGTTTGAATACGCCAAGTCATCAAACGGCTATATGTGGCCTTAAATCTTGTGAAACCACCTACACAGACAGGCCAATGAAAAAACCATGTATACTACTGTTCAGAGCAGACTATTGTCATCAATCTGAAGTCATTGATAGAAAAAGGATAGAATTTATACATCAACTTCACCAGATGCTCCTAGTTTCAAATTGGATCATCACCAATGACTTCCAAGTCATTTTAAACCATGGCCATTGTTTTTCAAACACTAAGTTGAGAATATTTCAGTGTTGCAACCATTACTAGATGGTAGATCAAGTCGAATGATTTGTCAGTGTCCTAAAATACTGCTATCTATTCGGCTGCGGAGAAAAGTTTGTGAGTTTAGGAACATGATAGTAATGTTAAATTGTCTGTCAAAAGTTTGTGAAAGCTTACCGTTGGTGTTGCTGGGGATGACGGTTATAAGGAAAACCCACGTGACAGAGGTGGCAAAGACGCCATTGAGCAGTGGCTTACTATCGAAGGTGATACAGAAACTAAGGAGGCTTTGTTTGAGATGGCACCACAAGGCGTTGATTTGGAGGAAGACGGTCATGCCGAAAAATCGCAAAAACTGGATCAAAGCACTGCCAATGACGACATTGTTGCTCCAATGCCATTCAAAGCTGAGAATGCTTTCCATAATTGAAAAATGGAAACGGTTGCAGTGGCGTTTTTGTTCACCTGCAGCTCTGTACCATGTGCAAAAAGCACGAGCAAGGCTTCTGAGGGTGAAATGGAACTCAGCGAAGCGGTTGTAGGCGCCGAAAGCTCCTCAAAGAGATTATGTAAACGTCTCAATCTTTTTGTTATAGTAATGAACAACTCAGTACAGTGCCGTTTTGCTTCATACGGCATGGGGTGGTATCATATGGTACACCTTAGTGCAAGTCTAGCATACGGCTATATCCCAAAAAAACCGAAAGTGTCGCGCCCGAGGCCCGATTGGCATTCCTAACAGCGTTCCTATTGGAATTTCTTGTTGCCAAATCTGCCGCGTGATTGGTTTTTTGATTTTCAAAAGCGGCGAATATAGAAATAGGAATGCCACCGCTGGTCAAAATTTTAAGCTCAATTTGTGCAGTATACTGTGCAGTTGCGAGGGGAAAGGTGTAGTGCGGTAGTTGAAGCTACATTCTTCTTTCTTTCTCAGATCAAGCTAGATCTATCGCTATTTATACTGTTTTCGAGACCTAGCCTACTTAGCTGTTCAACTGTTTCTTAAATCCTGCTTGGAGGTGAACTTCCTCTCTGCGGAACTCCACTGGTGGCTATCTACCCATGCGGCAGTGTGGTAGGTGATGTACAGACCTCGAGGTTCGACCAGAATGACTGCGCAGACATGCGTTATTGTCCAACGTGGAAAGCCACGCAAATGCGCCACCCAGGATATAGTAAACTATCCTGATGTTTTTTGCAATGCAGCATTTTGCTGCAGCGCAACAAAAATGTCAATGAATATTGAGAACTTTATTGACCAATGAGGGCGTTGGCTCTATATTGGCTAGTCTTATGGCGTGTAGAATGCGCGGGAAAAGAGTTTATGCACCAATGCGCAGCAGTTCCTATTATTATCCTTCTCTCCTCAAGACCTTACCTCTTGTGTTCTCAAAGTCCTTGCCCTAATGTAGCTACCTACCCATTCCACTCTTTGTGCAGTTCCTTCAACCTTCTACCATAGCTATGATTCCGACCACCCCCTCAGTTTGCGCAGCGCCTGAATATATCAAACTGCAGAATGCGCACACGATGCAAAACGAATCAGCCCCAGCAAGTTGCATTGCGTGCATGTTTTAGTACTTCCCTTGTTGGCTGACAATTCGTGTGTGTAGCGAGCGGCTGGCAATCGTAGTCATGCATGCTTGACGTGTAGCACTCGTGTGGTAGACTTGCGCAATTTATCGGGTGCAAATTGCGTGTTATTTTCAAAACGCGTTTCTATAACATAGAGCACTGGTAGGCGTGCTCTTACTGTAATGAAATCACTTGCGCGAGATAACTAATTTATTAATTCAAACGTATTTGTAGCTAAACTGTGTATAGGTGCAGAAATCTGTCGTGACGCAACAGCCATGCAGCAGATTACGCAACAGTGCCCCGTAAGTGACGAAGTGAGAACTCAAGAATTTTGAAGTACTGCTGCGGCCATGCTGCGTTCCTGTTTCCTCGGAGTCCCGGAAACGTTTTCCAAATACTGGACAAGTGTGGGCACGTCTTCTCGCAGAGATGCAAGAGTCACCAGGTCCGTCTTTTTGGGAATCATGAAGGCAAACTCATTGCAAGTCTTACTGTTCCGCCAATACCCTCCGGGTATACCGTAGAAAAAGCAACTGTTTTTGGTAGTGCTGTGAGATCCAAAGATAACGAACTTCAGACCCGTTATAATATATCCCTCTCGTGGTTGGCGAAGTGGATGAAAGAGTAGTATTTGCTACGCAAAGTCGAAAAAAAGATTAGTTAGAGAGAAAACAGGTGCAGAAATGGCAGTGGATTGCACAATTTGGTACAGTGTAAATTCCTGCAACGCTTCCGAACGGTGTTTTGCTCTTGTTTGTAGGAGCCTTTGGTGGAGATGAAAGGATCTTTGTACTGTTTGCCGAGTTCATAAGCTGTGTGCGTTTGTTGCAGAGCTTGCTTCTTGCCCGAAGGAATTGAAGAGTCTGGCAGCAACATTTCCATACTTTTGGAAGCTTTGACTTATAAAAAAAGGGTGTTTGGCCTCGTGCAGTTATTATGCTGTGCTGTGGTGTTTATTACATCGTTCCAACTATTCTTTTACTATTCTTAGACATCTTCTTTTCGTACATCAGTATTGATCCATTGACTTGGCAAATTATCTGTAGAATCAAGACCTACAAGATAAGTTTATGCATCATAGTCAGCATAATAACAAAAGAATGCAAATGAGGTGGTAATGTTTAGAGATTTTTTCCCTCTTCGTGCTTCGAAGTGTGTTTTTTTTCGATGTAGGAAGAACCCATAATTTACAGCCACTACCACTGCAAACCTTCGAGTCGTCTGAAGATTCAATTGAATAGTGGCAGCAAAGCTGCAACAGTTATGATGAAAAAGGTTCAAATTGGAAGAGCTGTGACTTCGAATTGGAAGAGCTGTGACTTCAAATTGGGCACATACGGATGTAGGCGGTTGTAATTGGTCTTGTACCAGAGAAATTTTGCTCAGAATGATCGGAACAAAAGTCTGGCGGAAAGAAAGATGCATAGAGATGGAACTCCATGGACCAGTAAGAGAGTAAAGCCTCCAAATCCCAGTCACTTGTCTCAATACCCTTGTTGCACTGGTAAGCATCGCTGCAATGGAAGCTCAGAACCCATCTGTGTCGATCAATCTCAAGCCGAGTAAGCCCAAAAGTTTTAGAGGAAAGCGCGATTTCCTCGTTGTCAATACCTGGCTCGAAAAGGTAGAACAGTACTTTGGTTCTCATTCAGGTCGCAAATGCCAACGTTGTGATTTCTAATGCTAGTCGCATATCGTTTGCTACTAAACTTCTAACTGGTACAGCGGTAATTTGGTGGTATACGGTTTTGAAGGCTAATGAAGTCCAAAAGTCATGGGAAAGTTTTGTTGCAGCTATCAGACGTGCATTTGTTCCAGAAGATCGTGGATGCCAAGCACGAGGTTCTCTCAGGACTTGTAAGCAGACTGGCTCGGCTGCCAGCTATCTGTCTGACTTCCACAATATTTTGCTCACCATTCCGGACATGAGCGCAAGTGAAAAGTGGCATAAGTTTGTCAGTGGTCTCACATCAAAGATGCAGTTCGAAGTTTGTAAGTCCAACTGTGTTGAATTTGAAGAAGCAACCAAAATTGCAATGAGAGTAGAGGCTGCTTTTGCTAATGTTTCCCTTGAACAGCCGTCTTCTCGGCCTGCCTCTGTTTCCACACCAAATGGTTCCTCGGATCCTATGGAAATTGACAACACTTAAATACGCCGCATGGATCGTTCAAAGCAGCGCTTACTTGACATCCGCCACAACGCATGTTTCAAGTGCCTTAAAACTGGATGCAGTCCGTGAAAGCATCGCACAAAGGCACGTCGCCATGCGACTGTATCAAATGTTGAAACTGCGCTGACTGCAGCGGATGATGACGATAGTTCTGATAGTTTGGAAAACTAAAGCGTCCTTTCGAAAAAAATAAGTGCACGTGAGAAGGACTTTTTGTCATAACGTGTCTTCTAACTCTGAGCAGCAGAGTTTGCGGATTATTCGTTGTGTATCTTTGATGGTGTTGTCAGGGACCTTCAATGACATACCCACACGAATACTTAAAGATGATGGATGTACCTCTAATTTGATTTCGAGAGATTGTGCTGAAGTGCATAGAGATTAGTTTGCATTCTGTCGGATTCTAATGGATTTGTGTCACTCTAAGCAAGGCTCCCGTGAGATTGCTACGGAAATATTGCTAATGGGAAGCTTCGCATCGGAAACCACTCTTATACCGCGGACTGGATTGTTACCGATGCCCGTTACGATGTCCTCGTGGGTATGCCATGGCATGTACACTGTAACCCAGAAGCAGACTATCAGGCGCGTGCAGTAATCTTGGATGGATTTGAGCTATCAGCACAACCAGTGACTCGTCAAGGTACTCGCCACGTCTGGTCCATGGGTGTAACGCAGTTTCGTCGTGCCTTCCGTTCCCCAAAGTCGGGCAAACAATTCTTACGGGTGGCTCAAGTGAGCAACTCGTAACTTTGGGGTGCAATACTGGCCAAACCAGATCCAAAAGCCGAATTTTTGGACGAAGATGACGCAGATCTACGGGCCATTTCTTGTGAATATGAGGATGTTCTTCAGGTCGAGCCACCCCCCGGCTTTCCCCCTTCTCGCCGCCTCGATCACGCCATCGAGCTATTGCCAGGTTCCAAGCCTTCTCATCCTGCCCTTTATTAGCTTTCTCCTGCTGAAGTACTGGCTGCTCGAGAATATGTTGACAAGCTACTACAGTCCGATAAGGTTCCGCCTAGTCGCTCCCCCTATGGGGCTCCGCTTTTCTTTTTGAAGGAGCCAGGTCGCGACTTACATGGTGTTGTCGATTACAGAGCCTTGAACCGTATCACAAAGCGCAACAACGCTCCGCTTCCTCCCTGTGATGAAATGCTCGATCGTCTGGGTCAAACCCGTTTTTCAAAGCTGGACCTTAAGAAATGTTTTCATCAGATCCGCCTCCGACCCTCCGATATAGAGAAGACAGCATTTAATATCAAATACGGTCAGTTCAAGTATATGGTCATGCCCATGGGTCTCTGCAATGCTCCTGCGTCGTTTCAGTCTCTCATAGACAGAGTTCTTCATAACTACATTGACGCTTCGTGGTTGTGTGTATGGACGAAATTCTCATCTACAGCCGAACGCGTGAGGAGCATTTGGAACACATCCGGTCTGTTTTAGAGCGACTGCGTAAACATTCTTTATATGTTTCATCGAAGAAATGTTCCTTCATGGCACCCAAGACGGAATTACTTGGCTTAAAAGGTGGCCATGATGGGGTCTCCGTCCATCCGACAAAGCTTGAGGTCATTAATAATTGGCCCCATCCTCTCAATGTTACTGAGATCCGTAGTGGTTTGGAGCTCGTTCAGTTCTTTCGGCACTTTTTTCCACAGGTCCCGTTACGGGCTGCTCCACTCACCAATATTACAGGAAGGGGCTCCAGTATTAGAGATTGGAATCAAGAGTGCGAACGAACCTTCTTGGACTTGAAAATGGCACTTATCTCTGCTCCAATTATTATTACTCCGGATTGGACCAGACCGTTTTGCCTCCACGTTGATGCTTCGCAGTTGGCAGTTCGAGCCACGCTGACACAGCTAGACGATGATAGTTTTGATCGTGCAATTGCATACACATCTCGCAAGCTAACCTCTGCTGAGCAAAACTACACCACGAACGAATGCGAGCTTTTGGCGCTTGTATTAGCCTTGCAGCGCTTCCGTTGTTGTCTGGAAGGATCTACTTTTCACGCTTTTACAGAAAATCAAGTTGTGGAAAACTTTATGACAAAGAACTTTTTAAATCGCCGTGAGGCTCGCTGGCTGGATGTCGTCGCTACTTTCAATATTTCCAAGGTGAACCTGGTCAGCGAAAAGTTGCATGTTCTTGGAGACTCTTTATCCCGTATCCCGGATCGTCCAGTGGTTCAGCAGATCCAGTGTGTGACCCCCTCCTTTTCGGGGATTCAAAAAGCGTTGTCGAGGTATGAGCATGATCAATTCTTCAGTTTGATAGTTGCAGCGTTGGAGGGCAAGTGGCCTGAAGAGCCTAAAGTTCGGAAGCGGATTGAGCTTATGCTTCCTTCCTTCCCGAAAAGCGGTTGGCGTCTTCTGTACAAGGGAAGTTTGTGTCCCATCACACTGCCGTCGTCAAGTTTTGCAAATGGCCCATGATACTAAACTGGGTGGTCACTTCGCCTTTTCGAAGACTTTAGCAAGGTTGGCTGAGTTTCATTGGAAGTAAAAGACCAAAGACGTCAAGCGTTATTGTGCTGGTTGTGGCATCCGTCAAATACAGAAAGATTTTCACGGCCAGACTCTCAACAATCCCACGCCCTTACCTGTCCCTACTTGCAGATGGGGAATGGTTGCGACTGACTTCATAGTCAAAATTTCGAAAACGGGTCGAGGTTTCGACGCGGTTGCAACATGGGTTGACAGAATGTCACGGAGGGTCCGTTGTATCGCCTGCAAAGAGACTGACAAAGTGCCGGACGTTGCACTGGCTTTCATTACCCACATCTTTCCTCATCATGGGCTGCCTGACTCTATAGTCTCTGATCACGACTCTCGTTTCATATCCTACTTCTGGACGTTGTTGATGACCTTATGTGGCGTGAATTCCCGAATGTCTTCTGTGCGACACCCTCAGACTGATGGTGCTTCAGAAGTCATGAACTGGATGGTCTAGAATTACATCCGTTGCTTTTGTTCATTTGAGCAGACTGATTGGGATGTGTTGCTTCCCAGTGCAGAGTTTGCTTACAACTCAGCAGTTTCTGAAGACATTGGTCTTTCTCTTTTCGAAGTTGATCTTAGGTGGAGACCGAAGGCGCCATCGGACATGCTCTACCAATTTTCCACACCTCTTGAAGCTGTTTCTGATTTTCGTGATCGCCTAAAAGCCGTCGCGGAGGACGCCAAGTATGCACATCAACTAGCAAAGGTACGCCAGACAGCGGAAGCTAGTGTTCATTTCAAGGAGCCTACGTATAAGATCGGAGATGAAGTTTGAGTTTCACGAAAACTGTTTCGAGACTCGTAGTCGAAAGTGCCAGATTCAGCAAAGTTGTCCGCCCGAAGCTTTGGGCCTTTTCGCATCTTGGAGCTGGTAGGAAAAAATGCTGTACGGCTGGATTTTCCATCAAATATCGGAACGTATCCAGTAGTACAGGTTTTTCATACAAAAACCCATCGCTCGCAGCCACTGGACATTGCACAGCCTACGCGAAGTACTCCTGCCCCAGTTCCTGGATCACTTTCAAGCACTCTCTACAATGTGGACCGTATTCTGGCTCATGGTAAGAGAGGGAGAGGATATCAGTGGCTTACGCTATTGGAAAACTCTAATACGCATGATACACAATGGCAGCCGACGAGATATTTTGTGGATGATGATGGGACGCTTACAAAAGCGTTTCGAGACTACATGGTGGACAATAATTTTGTTACAAATTTGCATTGAAGAGGTTGCCAATACCCCCAGAGAACAATAGTGCAACAGTACTGATGGAAAAGGTTCAAATGGGAAGAGCTGTGACTTCAAATTTGGCACATACGGATGTAAACGGTTCCAATTGGTTTTGTACCAGAGACAGTTTGCGCAGAATGATGGGCGATATGAAAGTCCGTAGGAAAGAAAGATGCATAGAGATGGAACTCCATCGACCAGCCAGAGAATAAAGCTTCCATATCTCAGTCACCTGTCTCACTACCCTTGTTGCAAAAAACCATACTAACATACCCAGGAGCCCCACAGGACGTATCGTGCTTATTTGTAGGAGTTGGTGCCGAGTTTTCGACAGACCGTTTTCCTTCTCTGCTGTTACCTTCTTCAGAAATGTGTTGGCCATAAGACATGGAGCGAAAAAGCAAAGAAACATACCTTGGACTACGTTTTTGCGGTCGTCTTCTGGTAGCAAGACAAAGCTTGCGGCTAACAAAAATGATCGCCAACTCATGCACATTTTAGAACACCAATGCAATGCTCTTGAAAGATTTGAAATGTGACATGGGTCCGCCAGTTTCATATCTATTGTTGTCCATGGATCTGTTGTGAAGATGTCGGAAATTGTGTTGAATACAGTGTGAATCACAGTCGCAGACGGAGATGTGTCAAATTGACACCGGTTCAGGCTCATGAAGTGCTTAGAGGTGCTCCAAATATTCCTTAGTAAGATCCTCGATATCCACGCTTTGTTCATCTATGAAGCATAATGAAAGCTCTATGCTGCTGAAATCATAAAGGCATCCAGATTGACATTTTCTCGAATGAAAAAAGAACAACTTCTTTGTCTCCGTGTTCTGAAGAGTTCTGCCAAAAACTGGTAAGAAGGACCTGCCGTGTCAATTCAACAGTAGTACGTAAGCGCAAATTAACGGGTCGAGCGCAGATACTCCCTCTGCCATAGGATACTGCTGTGCATCCTATGGCAGGGGGGGTATCTGCGCAGTTCGAAAACGCAACCTCACCAGATTAAAGACTATGTAAAACTAAGAACACGTCTATGAAATATTTTCATAAAGATAGACTAGTTAACTGCAGTGAAAGACATAAAAACCGTAGTAGACTACAATAAACATAACTTTACAGACTCTCTTACGTTTTCTACAGACCATTTTATCCCCAATCGACGTCGAGGCGAACATTTCGCCCACTGACGCTGCGAACGCACTAAACTTGCAGGCTAAAGCAACCTTGCAACGCCAGCAAAAAATTGACGCTGCGCTCAGCAGTCCGGCTCATTCTGATAGTGACCAAAATTTGGGTCCCAAAGCCCAATCTTCGACACTTCGTACCAGCAAGAAGGGTGCAGAACCCTTCTGAAATGAGTAATTTTAATGAGTCGAAATTTGAACAGGTCTGTAATTTCCATTGGAGTTTAATTCGTAAAAACTGGAACACGCGACGTTATAAAACATGGCCTAATTGTGATGATATTTTATTGGAGCGGGTGGTAGCGAGACGCATTGTAATTGATGGATAGTATGTTACAGAGTGCGCACGCTGAATTTGGTGAATTGTGCATTGATGGTGGTGAGACAGAAATCAAGTTTGAGAATTGCGTAGGTGACAGTGATCTGATTTGAATTCTCGAAAGAGTCGTTTCAAACGAGACTGAGTGGGTTGAATGTGACACCCAATTCTGAAACGGCCAAAAGGACAGATCAGAACAAATTTGTTTCCGTATAAGAGATGCTGCATTTCGGCACAAACGAGTCCTTCATCTCGAAACACAAAACACAACGTCGTTCAGAACAGTTTTCGTGCTCTCGGTGTTGTTTCATTGCCGTGGTTCTTTTCTTTCCTACGTTCAAAACCACGGTTTTGGTTTTCTCTCTGGTTTAACTGGCGACGAAGCTTTACAACATGTCCTACCTTCTCTGGAAGTGTATCCCGACACTGGTATAAGAGTTCCAGCTATGCGTTCAATCGTCAACCGGCACATATCTGCACCATCAAGGGCTCGAAATGCGGTACGAAGTTTAGCGAAGCGACCAACGAGGGGACCTCAAAGACCCAAGAGACCCAGAGCAAATCATTGCGACAACACCACCGAAACACCTCAGTTGTAATTGATCCTGTCAGGCCTCGAACCTTTCCTTTGACTCGGTTTCTACGAAAAGGGCCCCTTTGCGGCGCTGGATCGCACATTACTGAAGTTCTCGCTTCTCTAGATTTCCTTTTCCTCGGGTACAGTAAGCCTAAAAGCTTCAACAATATCCCCCGAACTCAAACCAGAGCAGCAGTCCGTTTGATCGTGAAGAGACATTCTGACTTCACCAAGGCCTACGGACGTCACGAAGTGCAGAGCCTCTCTTTCCCACGCTGAGTCGCAAGGAAGTCCACCAAAATTCTTCATGTTGAAGACGAGCTCGTACGAGACTCTACTCAGTTCCTTGATTCT
The DNA here is from genome assembly GCA_003194525.1 of Gracilariopsis chorda. Taxonomy (NCBI): domain Eukaryota; phylum Rhodophyta; class Florideophyceae; order Gracilariales; family Gracilariaceae; genus Gracilariopsis; species Gracilariopsis chorda. Next base: position 17,527 of record NBIV01000235.1, read on the forward strand.
CTCCAGTCGGCGGGTCTAGTACGGGGTGATTTTACGATGATTCGGGCCGCTCGTCTGGACTTGCCAGCCGAGACGTCATCTGATCATTCTGTTTGGACCAGCCGAATGCCAACACAAGTCCAGCGTTTGTTTCTCGGGGATGGTTTCAATCAGCTTCTCCAAACCATTCAGATGTACATATCAAGTGCTGACGTTCCACCACCTCGCATCCATTGTGCTCCGAATCAATACCCTCAAATGCTACTCCGCCTCTCTGATTCTGGAAGGTTGCAGTGGTCACTTGTTGATGAAGAGAATACTTCATATAGGGAGCTTGCAAACCATCTTACCATGACTTCGTTTGCTGTCGTGAAAGACGAACAGAAAGACCGGCTAATCAGCTGGCCGAGGGTGCAAAACATTTGCATTCCTGACTCACCTCACGTGTCTCTGCCTAACCCTGGAATTTTTTCTGCTGTACTTCTCTCTGATACGACACCCGGTTTGTCCAGCTTTTTCCTTGACATCTCAAATATGTTCCACAACATTCTTCTTCCCTTCAACCTAGCCGCTTTGTTCCCTTTGGCTCAGATTGCATTTGGAGATCTTCCCGGAAAACTCCAAAGATACATCGAACGATCCTTGGGTTTCAGGCCCCGTCAAGCTCAGAAGATGCGACCCTGTCAACGTACATTGCCAATGGGATTCAAATGGTCAGTCTTTATTGGACATACCTTTGTCGAGTCATGCTACGTCGAAGCTTTTCGCATTTTTCAAGACACATCGCGCACACTCGGATTTACATCCACTTTCCCTTTCCCAATCCTTTTGCACAAACAGAACGGCACAGTGAAGTTGACATCGAACTGTTCCTTGATACTACACATTATTGATGACCTCAACTTCGTACTTGCAGGATGGAGCGACCAGGATGCCATAAGGCTCCAAAACCTCGTTGAGTCTGTGCTTCAACGGAACCAGTTACCTATCAAACGTGCAAAGTCATCACCACCCGGTGAGCTGGAAAAGAATCAGCTCACGTTGATGGGATGGAACTGGTGCCTACAAAGACACATCTTGCGACCGAAACTAGAAAAGTTGAACTCTGCGCTCACAAGCGTATCCGCGATCATCAAGTCCCCCTTGGAAGAATCAAGAGTTCGTTCATCTGTGGGAAAACTTATTTGGATTGCTTTAGGATGCCGGCCTTTGGTCTCTATTCTTTATCGCACCTTTCAGTTTCTGGAACAGCCTTCGAAGGTCAACAACTCAATTCAAGTCGCCGTTTTTCGAGAGCTAACATTGCTGGCAAGACTGCTCCCGCTTTCATCCATTCGTCTCAATAGACCTTACTGGAATCATGTCATCGCCATCGACGCCTCCCCCGACGCCGGAGCAGTTGTGTATACTAAAGCCAACGCTCTGTGGATATCGAATCTTACTGCCCTTGCTTTTGAAGGCCCGTCTGTGAATGCAAGCGCAATGCTGTCTTACTTTGTTCAAAATCACCACTGGAAGACAGCTTTTGTTCACAAATGGCGAAGAGATGAACATATTAATGTTCTTGAAGCACATACTGCAGTCCTTGCTTTGGAATGGGCAGCCTCCTTTGACATAACTGGTCTGCACGTCCTGATACTTTCGGATTCTATGGTTACTATTGGCGCCTTTCGAAACGGCCGCTCTTCATCTTTGAGTCTGTGTCTCCCATGTCGACGATACGCAGGAGTGTGCATCGCTCACGACTTGGAACCTTTGTTCGTTCACGTACCTACAACCCTAAACCCCGCCGACGGCCCTTCTCGACCACGTTTTAAGGCGGGAAGCTATGAGTAGCGTACGGCTTCCATCCAGGCCGACTCACGCAGAAAACGATTCAGCCAGGATGAACCCCATTGCAAGTCCACGACTCAGTCTCTCTCACATTGCATTTGAACGGCAATGGAAGAAATCGCTTATCAGTAACTTCGGCATCCAGAAGAAAAGCTTGAAGCATCGAGAGACCAGCAGCAGATATTTTCGCACTCCCAATTGAATGGACGGTTTCAAACTTCCTACGGAAAATTTCTTCGAGAAGTATCCACTTATTGCCGCCACCCTGTCTCCGAATACACGAGATTTGTATGTTAATGCGTACACTGATTTCAAACATTCGCTCCGATTTATACCGTGTTCGCCAAACGAGCTTGATCAGTGCTTTGTCGATTATTTGCACGAAGCGTGCAATGAGAACCTTTCAGCAGGTCAACGTCAACAGGTAGTCTATGCTCTAGCCTTTCTGTCGTTATCTGTACCCTCCTCAGACCTCCATTTCAAGTTATCTCGACGAGCATTGATTGGTTGGAATAAGTTGAACCCTCCTTTATCCGCATTGTCTCTTACAAAGCTCTTCATGATGGCTTTTGCTCAGTATTTCATCTCGCAGAATTGTTTGCACGCTGCAGTTGCACTTTGCGTACAATGGTGTACCTACATGAGAGCCTCGGAGGTTCTTGCACTACGTACATGTGATGTGGTTCTACCTCAAGATGTGCGTATTTCCCACGCTGGAGGCCAGATCATCGGGATTAATATTGAGAAATCAAAGACTGGTCCCATGCAGTTTACACCGATTCGAGACAAATTTGTGATAACCCTGTTGCAAAGTTACCTCGAAAGTCTCTCAGGCCACTCAGAGTCAACCTTATTTGACTTGCATTATGAGAAGTATAACTTGCTTTTTAAACAAGCCGCTCAGCATTTTGGTATACAGTCAAATCGATTCACTACGCATTCAGCAAGAATTGGGGGTGCGCTTACCGATTTCCTTGCTGGCCATTCTGCGAAAACTATTGCACTTACGGGCAGATGGAAATCGTTTTCGTCACTGCAAAGGTATTTAACGAACGGCCGTTCTGCCGTTACTCGAATCAAAATTTCAACCGAGATGCAAACCCGATTTTCTGGCTACGCAGATTGTTTTGACAAACTTCTACGGCAATGTTTTAATTACAAAGACGTTGAAATTCTCAGAACCAGCCACGAGTAAATTACTCTCATTTTGGGATTGGCAAGGCAAGGCCAAACCTTGCACTGTTGCGACTCGGAGTCACAACAATCCCCTTTCATGACGATACGGTTGCCTTGCGTACAAGCGAAAGAACATTTCCTGGTGCACATCCAGGAAATCCGATATCGTGTAAACACTTTGGTTCTTCAACAGCAATGATGTTCTGGCCGCGTACAGAGCGTAATAACGGCCTAATTGTGATGATATTTTATTGGAGCGGGTGGTAGCGAGATGCATTGTAATTGATGGATAGTATGTTACATAGTGCGCACGCTGAATTTGGTGAATTGTGCATTGGTGGTGGTGAGACAGAAATCAAGTTTGAGAATTGCGTAGGTGACAGTGATCTGATTTGAATTCTCGAAAGAGTCGTTTCAAACGAGACTGAGTGGGTTGAATGTGACACCCAATTCTGAAACGGCCAAAAGGACAGATCAGAACAAATTTGTTTCCGTATAAGAGATGCTGCATTTCGGCACAAACGAGTCCTTCATCTCGAAGCACAAAACACAACGTCGTTCAGAACAGTCTTCGTGCTCTCGGTGTTGTTTCATTGCCGTGGTTCTTTTCTTTCCTACGTTCAAAACCACGGTTTTGGTTTTCTCTCTGGTTTAAGCCCAAAACCCTCCCATCCCTTTTAATTGTTCTATTGCGCTATTTAGCAAGGCAAGGCCAAACCTTGCACTGTTGCGACTCGGAGTCACAAAAATCCCCTTTCACGACGATTGGGTTGCCTTGCGTACAAGCGAAAGAACATTTCCTGGTGCACATCCAGGAAATCCGACATCGTGTAAACACTTTGGTTCTTCAACAGCAATGATGTTCTGGCCGCGTACAGAGCGTAATAACTATCAGTTTTTGGGAAAGATGCTTTATTCGTGATGCTAACTCTCTTGAAACGCAGTGGTGAATGGGTCACTCTGGCAAACAATTCTAAAATGAAAACGACTCCGTTTGAGCGTTTCATCAAAACATTTATCGATAATATTACAGAACAAGTGTACGAAGAGTTCGTTTTAGAAATCTACGTCCATTAGTCCATTCAAAAACCTATCGATAAAACTAAAGAATTTAAATGGTTTCTTTTATGCACGCTGCACCATCAATGTTGCTTTTCACAATTATATCGTCCATCAGGAAGTGTTGAAGAAGGAAAAATTATTATAGTGGAATGCATAAGCTTTGTAGATTTATGGTTAATTTTTCTGTACTATGGAAAGGTTTGAGAGTTGGGTGCTCTAATCAATACCCTGGGTAAGTAGTACATATTTACATTATGCATGAAAATTTTGACACTTTTCATGCAGTGGCATTGAAAAAAATTTGAGAACAGTAGAGGGTTTACGCCATGCCACGTTTTGTCATATGGCTTGTAAATTGAGAGAAACGTTGAAAAAGTGGTCCACGTTTCTCACAAAAGCGTTGCCTAGCCATGTGATTTTTCGCTTGGAGCTCGTTTAAGCAAAATAGGAAAACGTATCTGTGAGAGACCCCCTCCCGCAATAAATTGGGGATACTCTTCCCGCCATAACGGTGATGCTTATCAAGGCAATCCGGATCGTCTTCCTTCTCTATCTAGGAGGCGCCAGTCAGCTCCAGAACGCCATGTCCACTATCCCGCCTAAATCATCGCGACCACCCCGGCTTACACCCCCTTCATGTCATCCTCCGGCTCATCACGACACAACTGGTAGATCAGCTACTATACTGCCAACGTAAACAACTGCAGACCCACCAACTTCTACGTGACGCAGACGTTTACGCTTTTCGGCGGCATGGGATATAATACTGCCCAAAGCAGTCATCACAGTTCATGGACATCTCTCACAACAGTGTGAGGTACAGCGACGATACGAAGAAGCACTGTCCATTTTCTTGTCCAAACTTCCTTCACGGGCTCTAAGCAAAATCTATGCCCAAACGTGGCAGTAATTGAGTGATAAATTCAAGAAGATTGTGAGCGACTATGGTTCCGCATGAGGTTAAACGGCAACGCTTTGGGAATAGTCAATACTCGAGGGGAGAACGAAATATTTTTGGATGATGTGGTCTTTGCGATTGACGAGTGGGAGGAACAGAAGAGGGCAAAACGCGAAGAACTTATAGAGCTCGATAGAAGGTTGGCTACTGCGGGTAAAGAGATCAGAGCAAATTCTCATGGCCGGGAGCTGAGATCCGAGGAGGGCGGTATAGAGGATGGGAATGTGCCGAACGAGGTAAGGAAGGGAAGGGCAAGACATGCTGTGATACTAGACTACGAAGCCGAGGAGTGGGATTTGATTTGGGAGCACATAGTGACGCTACGCGATATGGAAGAGAGGCGCGTTCGCCTTGACGAGGAACGACTCTCTATGGATCGTGACCAAGACCAATGCATTGAAATTTGCGGGGCATGTCAGCACGAGCACACCGCAAAACGACTGGGGCTCGACGAGAAGCTCATTGAGTTAGAAGAGAAAAAAGCGGCGCTTCAGGGAGACGAGCGCCGTGAAGCGCTCAAAGAACGCAAGAAAATGATAGCTATGCCAGGCGCGTTAGTTAAAAAGCTTCAGTAAATGCCCACTAGGTGCTTGCTCGGGCACCTCTCTCAAAGAGTCTAGGGGCACGCAAGCGTAGTACCAAGTCTTGCATTCTTTAGCCTACCAAGTAATCTGCCATTCCTGGAGGTGCGCACTTGAAAGTTGAGCTCAATTGTTCGCCCACCTTCATAAAAAGCCGATAATTCCAGAGCAGCGCCGCAGGTTTGTAGAGTAAAGCTATAGGTGCCTGACTTTTTAACATATGTCTTTTGTAATCCTGTGATCACCAGATGTCCTTCATGTCCTTGAATATCCATTAGATAGCCTCCTACATGCTACTCATCGCAGTATTATAGGCTGCTTCTTGTGCACTGGCCCCACCATGGTCTTATAAAATAGGCTGCGTCTCTGTATAGGCAGTACTGCTGCCGGTCAACCAGGAGTGCATTTTGTAGCTCTGCATCAATTCCACTGTTCTGATAGAGCGTCATGTCGTGATGCCTCCTGATGTCAGGGGCATATAAGTAGAACAGTAAACTATCAGGTGTTGTGACAGACTGGTACAAGAGACAGTGAAACCTTTTGTGCTCAGATTAGCACGTTCATTGTAGAGCAGCCGGTCCTGAAAGTCGACAGATCTGGATCTTTGTGCAAGCAACGAAGCATACGCAGCTCTGAAAGAAGGCTCCCTTTTCCTCCACTGCCAATGCATATCGGGCAGTCAGACTGCCCAGCAAAGACGTCCCGAAAATATAAATTAGGTGCACTTTTGATACAGGTAGGCTCTTTATAACCTCCCAGAAAACTTTGGAGAGCGCAGATGAATGCACGGCAAACATGGACTCCATATCGAGCCAGCGAATGTGCGATGCAGGACGGGGTAGCATGATCCATGTTGCCGTAAACGGAGGTATCCTCTATCGGGACCATTATTTTGTGCCGCTGCTCTACTCGCTGAGCTGACATATCGTCTCAATCTGTGTGGCACGAAATTGGAAGAGGGAAAGACGTCATTCTGTGGAAAAAGAATTGATGTTGAAGGTTGTACTAGAAATTGCGCTTAAACGCACCTTTAGCATTCGGACTTCTAGAGCGCTTTGTGCATGACGACGAGATAAATGTAGAAGTACTTCCTCGTCCTAGTCGTCGAATAATGGTAGTTGAAGTAAGTGCAGACTATGAGCGTTGCGTCTGTTTGCACGCTAAGTTTCGTAGTATTTCTGACGCATCAGAAGTTGTGTCGAGTAGTTCAGCGGATCTTGGGAGAGACAACTCGTACTCATATACAAGACATGTTTCTCTTCAGCATAATTGTAGTTCTTTGCAGCATGACTTGGCCAGGGGCGGAACAAGTGTGGCCTTGTTGTCCGGATTGTCCACGTGGACATTTCTCACTGACGTGCATGGCACGCCAGTTCACAGGGAGATATCTAATTGACCCTCCGACGATCTCGCCGGAGGGCCAAAGTCCATAAAAGCTGGCCTCTTGCCCCTTCCCATCCGAAGGGGGAGGTAATCCACTTTGTTGCTTTCATGGTACTCTGGAGGAGGGATTTCTTAGAACAATGTCGTCGTTCCTAGCAATTTTGTTTAATGGTGAACCTGACTCAGATGTAGTCAAGTTCTTCTTTTTCTTTGAAAATGTTGTAGCGAAAGGTGCCAATGATTCTGAAAAAGCAACGCAGCTCTTGCCTTGTTTGAAGGGAAAAGTGTTTGACTTCTACTAAGAAACCTACGCATACGAGGTACACTTAATAAAAGAAGCATCTGATTACGCCGCTTTGAAGGAAGTCATGATTGAAGATATTTTTGAAGTCGTCAGTCAGGAAGAGTACATCCGAAGAGCCATGAAATGTAGGCTCCGTCCATTGGACATGGCTGGTTCTCTGACAGATATGGATGAGGCTTTCAAGAAGGCTAACTTCAACGATGAAGTTAAGTTTGGACTGCTACGAAACGCAGTCATAGAACATATGGACCTGGCTCAATACGTGTTGCTGAGAGGTGCAATTTACTACGAGTCACTCAAGCGTACCATTTGGGATTTCGTTCGTTGCCTAGAAACTTTCAGTGAAGCCTATATTGGGAAGGGGAAGGGAGAAGGTAAGCGACCACACGCTACGAGAATTCTCCGTCGTCCCGAACAAACCGTGGAGTCACTGGAAAATAACGTAGAATACCTCACATCTAGGATAGTGGAACTTACTCTTTTGGTTAAGAAGAAACAAACTTCGAACAAGGAGAGCAATGTTCGTGTCTGTTCATTCTGTCACAAGCCGAGACATGGCGCGAACCACTGTGACAAAAATCCTCACCGGAATACTAGATGCCCACGATGTGGGAAGATAAGGCACTCAGAAACCACGTGTTGTTCAAAGCCGCAGATGCCAGAGCCCGCCATCGCCACTAATGACACACATATGAAAGTAGAAGCAGACAAACCGAAAGAAACTGGAAAGGATAAAGAGTACATGCTGGGGATAGTGACTGAAGAAGTTGAAGAAGAAGAGACTGTCAATGCTACGAAGAGAGACGCTGAAGGCAGGGCACTGCCAGAGCAGCCAAAGACGGGAGGGATGGCCGTGAAGGAGCTGCTAAACCCTCAACCCGGCCCTTTCATCGACCTCACGAAAGGTCTACCAAGCCGAAAGAGAGTTAAGCCCAAACTTCGCAAATCGGCCCGAAAGAAGTCCCACAGGGCCCGAAAAGCTGAAATTTCAGACTTTTTGGGGAGGTACAATGTACTTATCTAGCTGGGAAATGCTTCATGAGGTCTCAAGTTTGACCAGCTGCTCCGTGGAGATGCCGCAGAGGCAAAAAGACAGATTCAAAAACTGTTTGTGAAGAACGCTAGAACTCAGAAGGTTGCCGTCGCGCACAAGCCTGGAAGTATCAGAAGATTAAAAGTTGTGAAGTTGAAGCTATTCGGAACTAGATTCAACGCACTGCTAGACTCAGAAGCACTGCCAAACCTTCTCTATAGTTCTCTGATGGAAGAACTTACGCTCTCACCGGAGGCAACCATGAGGAAGATTAAAGTACCCAATGGAAGCTCGAGTGTAGTACGAGGTGTCTTCAAAGACGTTCCTGTATTGTTCGGTGAATCAATGACCTTGCTAAACTTTCTGGTTGTGGATGACCCACAGATGGACGTGATTATCGGTTCCCCGACCTTAGAGAACATTCAACCGTGCATCAACATGGGGAATCATACCGTGACTGTGACTATAGAAGAAAAGGAATCCGTATAAGATCTCGACTATGACGAACGAATCCCTGATGTGGAAGGATCCGAGACCGATAGTGAGGATTTCACCTCAAACTCAGAAATCTATCCAGCGTCTTCCAGCTCGGAAAGTGATGAGGAGCAAGAGCTGGTTGTGGCTCTAGCAAAGGGGATCGAATCACACCAGACAATGAATGGTGACGATGAAGGGGAAGGGAACATTCCCCTGCTCTTAGAAGAAGACAAAGATAGTAATATTGAGGAAGAGGACCTGCATGTGCTAATCCTGACCGAAGAGGAAGAAGACTTAAAATCGGCATTAATTGCGACAAAGGTCAAGCATCTTTCGGAACGGGCGCAGAGGCAGCTCTTTGCAACACTTATTGACTCGAAGGCCGTTGCTTGGTCCCTGGATGACCTTAGACCCGCTGGTGTCCCTGTCAAGCATTCTTTTGAGCTAAAGGATACACAACCTCTAAAGTTTAGGGCAAGGCGTCTCCCACTGCGACATAACGATTTGGTAAAGAATGAGATTGACAAAATGCTTCGTGCAGGAATCATCACACCAGCATACTCTGCCTGGTCTTTCCCCATTGTAATCGCGACAAAGAAGGATGGAAGCCCGAGATTTTGCGTGAACTATCGGGCATTGAATGCCAAAATGAAGTAGGATCGATGGCCATTACCACGCATAGAAGAAGTATTTGATGACCTTAGTAGATCCTCATTATTTACAACTCTAGATATGTTTTCCGGATATTGGCAAGTGAAGATGGCCGAGGAGTGCAAAGAGATGACGAATTTCATATGCAGATTCGGTACATTCAAGTTTGAAGTCATGCATTTGGGATTGATGAATGCACATGCCACATTTCAAATAATGATGGACGCAGTCCTGAAAGACTTGTCCTTCGTCCGTGTCTACTTGGATGACGCTGTAATCTTCTACGACAATGTAGAGGATCATCTGATGTATTGCGAAAAAGTAATTGGCAGGATTGCCTCGCACGGGTTGAAGATTAAGCTGACAAAGTGTAGTTTGGCGCAGCCTCGAGTGAAGCTTTTGAAACACATCATCGACAAGATGGGGATCGCGACGGAACCAGAGAAGATCAAAGCTATACAGGAAGCCCCAGACCCAACTATCAACGATTTATAACTAGGTTTGCTGAAGCATCCGTTGCCTTGCATGAGGACACATCACCAAAGAAAAAGTGGCGCTGGACCCAAGAAATGGAAGAAGCTTTCCTATGTCTCAAGGCGAAGCTGGTGAAACCCCCTGTTCTACGGTTTCCAAACTTTGAAGAACCTTTCATAGTCGAAGCAGACGCATCCAGTGTTTCCCTAGGGGCAGTCCTTTCTCAGACGAAAGAAGGCAAGCTACATCCAGTACAGTTTGCTAGTCGTACGATGACCGCCACTGAGAAACTTTATTCAGCCTGTGAACGCGAAGCGTTAGCCGTCATCTTTGCGTTCAAAACTTTTCGTGTTTATTTGCTTTCTTTTCTCCCATTCACACTCATTACTGATCATCAGTCCTTGCAGTATGCGTTTAGAAAACGGGATATCCACGGGAGACTTACAAGATGGATAGATTTTCTTTTGGAATATGAGTTTGAGATAGAGTGCACGCCAGGGGCAAGGAATCTTGTTGCAGATTACCTGTCGCGCATAGAGGTATCTGCAGATCAAAACGCAGATAAAACCGGAATGGCAATTTCTTCAGGAGAACCAATATTCGAAGACTTAGAGCAATGCCTTGTTGATACAGGGAACTACATCCTGGGATTGATACTGAAAGCTAAAGATCCCCTTGCACGTCAAAAGATCAAGAGAAATGCTAAGAATTATATGGTATGGAACGGAAGACTCTTTCTTAGGACGAAGAACGTGCTCTTGGTGATACCCGGGATAGGAAAGCGACTACAGATGTTAAGGAGCTTTCATGATGATATTGGACACTGGGACGTTAGTGGTACCAAGCAATTTTAGCTAGAACGTTACTGGTGGCCAGAGGTATATAAGCATGTTGCGGAGTAAGTGAACAGTTTTGATGGGTGCCAGTAAGCAAAGCATGTTCTGACGTATCGTACTACCCTCCAGTCAAGGGGGGTGGAGGATAGTTCGATACGTCGCCCCTTGACGGGCGTATTTCATACGTTTTCTATCGATTTTGCTGGGCCTCTGCCCAAGACAGTCCGAAAAAATCGATTCATATTAGTGGGAGTAGAACATGTAACAGGTTGGTGGATTGCGACGGCCACACCGACATCCGCCGCAAAGGAAGTGGATGAATTTCTTAAGGAAGAGATTGTGGCCCCTTTCGGCCTACCTCGCGTTGTGATATCTGATAATGCTACTAGTTTTACTGCAAAGGCTCTGTCAGCATTCAACAAACGCCACGGCATCACCTGGAAGACGTTGATGGCGTATGCACCAATTTCGAATGGCAGAGCTGAACCAATGATTGGAATTGTAAAGAATTCCATGACGAAGAGCATCTTAAAGTGCCAAGAGCCTTGGGAAAAAGTTCTATAGAAGGTACCGTATGGACACAGGCGCCGTCATCTGAAGAATGGGCCTTCTCCATTTGAATTGCTGTATGGTGTTCCCCCACGCATGTCGCAAGATGAACCGTCCGCTCTCGTCATAAGCGGTGGCGACTCACGTCATGGGGTGGAATTAGAGTCTGCCTTGAGCCAAAGGGCCACGCAAGCCCTGAAGGACGCAAACTCCCAGCGAGCTGCTAAGGATAAAGCCTTTCAGATAGGAAACGAAGTACTAGTAGCTCGAGGGGCAAGTATGACCAAAGCCAAGAAATGGCCCCCGTTCACATCCATGTTCTATGGTCCTTGTCCAATAATTGGAGCTACGCATCCTGCTTATATTCTAAGTTCAAGGCGTGGAAAGATAAACAAGAGTCCTATTCGCGCTCGACGCCTGGTCCCATATGTAAAAAGACCAACGATTCTAAAGAACTTAAAGGAGGGTGAACACGGATGAGTAAATGGCTAAACAAATATAGTATAAAACCTTGATATATGAGCTTACGAAAGCAGATGCATGTATGTAATTTGTGCGCAGTTTATTGAGTCAATGCATAGGGGTTGAAGGACTAAACTTTGATGAAGAACCTAATCCAGGACTACAGTTTCCTCCTCAGGATGTGACGCATGCCTACGGCGACGCTTACTATGATTGTTGTGACGGTGACGGGTGCGCTTCGAGTTACTTCTCGGCGTTAATACTAGTTTCTGGATCTCAGATACATACATGAATGTCGAGCCACCACCAACACATCCTTCCAAAGCTTGTTCGCATAACTAGAGCCGATAAGCTTCAGCACAGTCAAGAATGTGTTTGCGATCAGTATCGATGGAAATGGTATGATGAACTCCGCCAGAACCACAAAGTGTTAACAAGTAGACACCCATAGGAAGGTTGATAATCTGGCAAAGAGAAAGCGCGGTACCGAACTGAACTCTCTCCAGGTTTGCGTCCCTCTGCGACAGGCTGCTTCTGAAGATCCCGAAGGTCCCTAATCTGTGGAGGAGGAATCCCAAAGTTCTTAAATGCTTCCAGGTAGTCCAGTAACGTACCCCAATAATCATGAGAGACGGGCGATTGGAGTGCAAAAAATCCGTTACAAAGCGCTGCGGGGAGGCAAAGGCTCGTCTCATCCCGGAAGCGAATAGGATGCTCATTCTGAAGTTCGTAACCCCGAAGTTCGGGGTAGTCTTCACGAGACCGTCCGGTGGACATTTTTACGTAACGTCCCGGATGGTGAGAGCACTACGTCAATCGCGGAGATTGCCATGATACGACCGTCAGTTGCAAATCTGAATCAATCCGAAGAGGAGACCTTATGAGTATGATTTCCGGGAGTGCCGAAAATGCGAAGTGTATAAAAATCGATCGCATGTTTCTGTTCGGTGACTTCGTCGACGCCAAAGTACCAGTGGTCCTTTTATACAATCTACTCAATCATCTAGTCACAACCCAACAGCGCCAAATAATTTGTGTTGTCTCGGACAGATAGTATAAGTTCGAGGCGCTACAAATCTTCGAATGAGTACTCCCTCCATGTACCTTCATCGAGAAACAGTAGGATATGGCGCCCAAGCAATTGAAAAAACGCTTCCTTGGAGAACCTATCTTCATCACCATTGGCACATCTGATAACATACTTCCTCGGGCCTACGTTTCCATATTGTACAGACACCTTTTTGACACCGCATAGGCTCGAATACTTCCGGAGAATGCCCTCGCGAATACTGTACGGTCCCTTCTTGGCAGCTTTGGTAGCGATTCTTTTTTTCCGGGATCTCAGCTCTAACAGTCCTCTCAGTAGTAGCGTGGGTTCGAGCCATCTTCAAGTTATATCCAGCTACTATGATGCTGAAAGTCAATTTCTATTAAGAGTATACTAGGGCACTGGAACCCCACTTTAGTACGTCTCGATTAATATGAAGTTGGCTTACAGTAAATCCACAGCAGCCAAACTAACGAAGATAGCTTGGTGACGACCAGACGCTGCAGTGCGAGGAACCAGGCGCAGCTGTGTAGGAAGCAGGCGCAGCTGTGTGAGAAGCAGGCGCAGCTGTGTAAGAAGCAGGCGCAGCTGTTCGAGAAACAGGCGCAGCTGTGTGAGAAAGCAGGTGCAGCTATGTGAGAAGCAGGCGCAAAAGTGTGAGAGGGATGGATGGAGTCATGTGGGAGAGCAGGCAAACAGGGTGTGGGAGAACGAAATACGACAGTCCGCTGCAGATATATGCTGCCCATATGGTAGGTGGAGAGGCGGATTGTCCGGACTGTCCACGTGGACATTTCTCACTGGCGTGAATGGCACGCCTGGTCAGAGAGAAATAGATGATTTACGCAAAAAATTTCAGAAAAGGAAGAGGTAAATTTCATTAATTGTAACTACACCAATATTACACGTTGCGGAAATCTGCAGAAGAGATGTGACTATTTTTACTGAAATGTGACTAAATAGTGAAATCCATTTCAGAAATACACGCGAAACACGTTGTACAAATGGCATTGTTTCAGCGAGAAGAGGGTATCCGATGTGAGATACCGTCTTCTCAACAAACCAAGCTCTCGTCCCCAATTCCCCCAACAACCCAAACCATGGCCAGCGTCTCCCCTGCCTCCCCAAGCCCCACTCCTCTTTCCCCTTCTCCTCAAGTTCCTTCTCCACTCTCAAGCGATATGCCGCAGCCCCTCCCGCCCGCTTCTGCTACGAAGCTGGCCCGCCGTCCCACGTTCACTCCCGGCGAGGACATCATAATCGTCCGGGAGGTAGCTGCTGCTAAAGCACACGTGGCTCCATTCGGCGAGGTGCTCAAGCGCTTCGCTGATGCTGCTGAGAAGGCCAACCGCAACCCCAACCTGTCCGCCAAAGTAACTACGAAGCGACTTCAAGAGTGGCGTGTAGAACAACAGTAGAAACAGGCGGGAAGGGTGTCCCCCTAGTTGATCGGGATCGAATGAGTAGCGCTGTTGCCGCCTTCCAGCGCCTCTTGCAGACGAGGGCCTTTTTGCAGGTGTGGTCTCTCAGCCGACCAAAACCCATGTTGCCGAAGGAGGTTGGTGCTCGTACTGTGTGATCCTACTCATGGGACTTTTCTGTAATACTCATATTTATATTTGCGTAAATGCACTTTTTACTTTTCCCATTCAAATTTCAGAAAATGATTTCAGTAAATAAATTAAGAGCTATTTCTGAAATCCTTTTCTGAAATCTCTACTGCGTAAATCCTAAAATATCTAACTGGCCCTCCGACAGTCTCGCCAGAGGGCCAAAGTCCATAAAATCCGGCCTTTCGCCCATTTCCATCAGAAGGAGGAGGTAAGCCACTTTGTTGCTTTCACTTGTCAAGTCACGAAATCGTAACCATTTTTATTTGCGTAAGATCTCTAGTACTACGGATTTTGAAAGTTTGTCTGATGAGTACAAAGGTTACTGGATAATACTTTTGTACAAAAAATATCAAAGATCAAAGAAATTTTGTAGGGCTGTATATCCGAAGAAGAAGCTGAAAAGAAGATGCTTAGTTTGTATGAGAAGAAAACGGAAAATATCTTCCGATCTGATTATCGTGGAAAAATTATTTTAGTCGCTTGTGCAAATTGCGGTCTATTTTGTCTTTCAAATTTGGATGAAACGAGAAACTATATGACAAGAATTTTAAATTTGGTCTTAAAATGACAAACATGCATGTCAAACTGCATATGCTCCGACATATAGATGGAAAAATTTTATATGCGTGTCATGAATGGGCAGCATGCTATTGCGGAGGACACTGAAAAAAGAGGAGATAAGCTATTCCAAAATGTCGCGAAAAGCGTCAGCACCTCTTGAAAGTTCAGTCTCGTAACGTTACAAGCGATGAGGAGACGCTAGATTGGCGTTGTAGATTGGCATGTAGGTAATTTGCAGTTTTACTATTGTGTTTAGCTAACTATGCTAGTACTGCACTTTATGTTAAGTTTACGAGTAAACGAATTGCTTGCATTGCCTGCGGTGCTGTGCGCTACATGCAGATTACCTCTATATCAACGCAGATCCAAGCTCTTTGTGCTTCAGTAGAGTATCTGCTTTGTAGTCCTAATGTCTCGACCTCCAAAAGTCCGATTATTTTGGAAATGATGTCGTAGAACAGCTGAAATAACCAACATTACTGTTATGTAGCTATCTCCATTTTCACAAAATGAAGTCTTTTGATACAATTGATATTAATTCTTACACAGATGATGACTTGGGATTTGCTAGCACAGGATTAAAGGTTCTAGCTCTTGTTCTGTGACGGCGGCGATCGTTCTCCCTTGACAAGCATCGATGCCGGCGATTAATCTTGGCGTTCAGCATTTTTGTGATAGGTTTTTTTTCCCGCCTTTCCCTCTTGGTAGGAGCAGTGATGCCTTCTGGGACTCACTAAACTCGTCAGGCTGTTGCCTTTCTGTGGAACAGAGCACATGGCTCTTGCCGCTCTGTGTCTCCTACACTACCCAAAAAATGAAGATCTAGCATTGAGCTATAAGAAAGAAGCACAATAAGTCAAGTATTAAAACAATTCAAAGAACTTACTTGTAACTGACCAATTCCTGAAAGCACATTACAGCGATTGACGACTAGCGATTTTCAAAGCACTAAATCAGCCATCGATCAAAACAAACCATATGCAGAGTACCTCCAAATCTTTCTTGCTAATAACTTGACGGACTAGGAGGTAAAAATGGGTGACTGCTGACTGTCTAACTAGGATTCAAAAGTAGACAGTCGCAAATAGCCCCTGATTTATAATAAATGCTGTCAAATGTTCTCAATACAATAAATACAAAGATTGTGATGATTGGCCGCTTGTGCCTGCCACACAACTGCTTCCATGAGCTATGTATTGAGAATTCGAGAAACTCGTGTATTTTCTATGACTACCACATTTACCCCGCACAGTCGATGGAAAAATAAATCACGCACAGAACGCGAAAATTGCATGGTTAAAGTTCATGTTGTCGACTGAAACAGGAATTTCGGGAAGGAGCTGTGACCTGCATCAGTCCTAACATCTTCTATAAGTACAATGAGCGCAACAAATGTTGCACCATCCATCCAAAAACATAAGAACACAACAGTAACAAACACAAACACTCACAGCAACAAACGCCGACCTAACCAAACCGATAATCTCCAAAAACAGAAACCCAAATCTATAATGTCATCACAAAACAATTCGCAGGGTAGCAGAAATCCGAGAGGAAGTTCAGCAAACAGCACAGAACGAAAAAAGCGTTCCCGAGATTCCGTTAATCAAATACTACTGAACCTCGACGCGGACTGCTCGGGAATTCCAGCAAGTGTCGAAGCAGCGAGAGCACGCCAAATAGTGCATCCTTCTTTACTGCGCTTCCCAGGAGAAGCATCCGAAAGGTCTCAGCCTCCCACCGGTATGACACCTTCCGGTGGCGCTGGTGCCGCTGGTCCATCTAGAGCAAAAAGAACACAACATGCATATCCCAGTGTCGCAGGTCCATCCACGCCAGGATGGCCACAGCAACAACGTGCATCGTCCAGTGTCGCTGGTCCATCAAATGCGGGGTGGCCACAACAACAACTTGCATCATCCAATGTCGCAGGTCCATCTACCGCAGGATGGCCACAAAGTGCATCTTCTGGAGGTCTATTCACCGCAGGAAGGTCACAACAACAACGCGCATCTTCCAATTTCGCTTTTCCATCTACCAGAGGCGCAGAACAAACTGAAAGCAGGCCAGAAATGTCTGCGTCTGGGACCGAAGTTCAGGAACGAGAGCCCAAGAGACGCAGGCGGGATGAGTGTGCTAAGTGCATGCGCAAATTTAACACTCCAGTCGAAGCTGCGTTCCACCAACAAAACTGTTCAACAAAGTACACCTGTGTTCTTTGTTCCTATTCAACACCTTATAAGAAATTTTTCGATCGCCACCAAGCGAGGCATACAGATAGCAGATGTTCTATTTGCAACAGAACGTTTGCGTCGGTAGAGGCTCTACGTGTTCATAATCAAGTTCATTCCGAGTCTACGACGCCAAGCTTTGCCTGCGAACAATGTGGAAAGCAGTATAACAAGAAAAACGGATTACTGAATCACATTCGACAAAAGCATCCACATTCGGGGCAATTTGACTGTCCAGAATGTTTTTTCAGATTTTCTTCCCTAAAAGGTTTGGGTTTACACATTCAAAAGAAACACCGGGCGCCAAAGTCACAGCAACAACGCGCATCTCCCAATATTGCTGTTCCATCTATTGGAGGGGCAGAACAAACTGAAAGCAGGCCAGAAACATCTGCGACTGAGACCGAAGTTCAGGAACGAGAACCAAGCAGACGCAATAGGTATGCGTGTGCTAAGTGCATGCGCACATTTAACACTCCTGCCGAAACCGCGTTCCATCAACAAAACTGTTCAACAACGTACACCTGTGTTCTTTGTTCCTATTCAACACCTTATAAGAAATTTTTCGATCGCCACCAAGCGAAGCATGCAGATAGCAAATGTTCTGTTTGCAACAGAACGTTTGCATCGGTAGAGGCTTTACGTGCTCACAGCCAAGTTCACTCCGAGTCTACGACGCCAAGCTTTGCCTGCGAACATTGTGGAAAGCAGTATAACAAGAAAACCGGATTACAGAATCACATTCGACAAAAGCATCCACATTCGGGGCAATTTGACTGTCCAGAATGTTTTCTCAGATTTTCTTCCCAACAAGGTTTGGGTGTACACATTCAAAAGAAACACCGGCCCCCAAAGTCATAGATGTTTGTATACAAGATTTGTGGAACAGAATACCGCCCGAGAAGCAGTATGTTGGCTTATGAATAGGAGAGTCACAGTGAAACCAGCTATCCGCAAAGCATGTATATCCAAAGAAGTGCATCGTACGAACGAAGGATAGCAATAGATATTTGATATGAGTAGTCTTAGCATAGAACAGGGCGTTAACGCCTTGATTCCAAAAAAATCTCATTCCAGATAGACTTTGTAAACAATATATTCCCTTGTTCACCCTGCGCAACATGTGAAATATAAGAGAAACAAAAGTAT
Source organism: Gracilariopsis chorda (assembly GCA_003194525.1). Classification (NCBI taxonomy): domain Eukaryota; phylum Rhodophyta; class Florideophyceae; order Gracilariales; family Gracilariaceae; genus Gracilariopsis; species Gracilariopsis chorda. The sequence continues at coordinate 35,887 of NBIV01000235.1, forward strand.
GAAGTTTGGCTTTGTGGCTGCAAGTTCCTGTGAGAGATGCGGTTCACGTAGGCGAAAGAAATGTTCTACTTTAATCAGAACAGCCCAGAGTACATCATCAAAGGTGGTCCCCGCGCAGCAGAGCCCGCCACCTTTGTGCAACGTTTAGCTGTCTCGTGTTCCACTCTCAGTAGCAATAATTACTCTTATGATTCTGCCTTCTTGTAAGTCTTACGTACTTGGTGCCTTGTCACAAAAAACGTTGAAAGTGGACCGCGTATTTATGACTACAAACGGTTTTGAGTTTGATTCCACCCGGCAACACTCGTTGAACAATCCCAATGCTCTTTCTCAAGGGGAGATGGTTTACAAGGGCACGTAGGCTACATGGTAATAGGTATAAGGTGCGGTGCTCTTCGCAGAAGCTCCTATTTTGTAGCTTATCAACTCTTCGTCCAATGTCTGAGCTGTAGCTGGGCATTACAAATCCATCTTAAGAAGTTTGCATAGGTTTGGTGTATACTGATTGTGTTGCCTTGAACAGCGTAACCGCAATAAGAGGGCGCTGCAGGATAACGTCAGCTCTTGGCATATTGAACTCGGATTTTGGCTTCGAATCTCTGCAAACCATCCCACAGACATTGAGTACTCCTGGCAACGTTTCCCTTTCTTATCTTGAACGTTGCTTCAGCAAGTTTTCAATTGCGATGCTCTATTGCTTTTCAAACCAGGTATCAAACACACCAAGTTTGTGGACAAACTCACACTTTCTGTGATTACAAAGGTCTGGTCACAGAGCAAATCAGTGCCAGTTTTTGATAATTAAGTAATAGGGACTTTTTCCGCTGAAGTTCACTCCCAGAAACTAATGAAGTTGTAGGAATTTTACTGAACCAGAACGGCATGCAAGCCTATGTTTCGGAAGTGCGGCTCCTTGCCGACAAATTCTTTCGCAATCGAAAGAGGGAACGAGCAAGCAGTCATTCAGTAATGTTACTGTAGATGACGTATAAACAGATTCTCGTGGGCAACGGTTGCTTGTGCACAAGTGCGACGCTTCGTGTCGCGTTTCCCATATTGCGCATTAGAAAGTAAGCTATTGTAGCCAATGAAAGAAAAGAGATGCCCAGAGACTATCTGCGAGGGGAGGCGGGAAGAGGCGCAAAAATACGACGAGGATGCAGTCAGAAAGACACGCGGAGGCGGCGCGAAGACGTGAGAGAATGTCAGGTGGATAGCTCCGCAAGATGTTCAACGAATGCCTTCGAACCAATTGTGCTGCTTGAGATATGCTTATTTCACTAGAGCGTCGCCTCTCCTATGTGAATGTGACCGAGAATCCTCCAAACACCTGTAAGACATGCTGTGCAGTATTGCGTGGCAATCGTCGGTGCCCCCTATGGCTTCGGAGAGAATGACCCGGACAGATTCCCAATCAGGATTCCAGCTACTTTTTGCTCACAGAATGACAGCACATACGCCCACGCTCCATGCAATTTTGTAAACAAAGCGCGTCACTCTCCCGCTTCAGCTCCAATAAAATAACGTCTTTGACTTGGCCAATATTTGGACAAATATGGATCCCCTGTCGCTCCGTAGAGAGTTGCGTAAGAAATGTGACTTCTAACGTCCACCAACCGCGTAGAACTATGTCAACTACGAGGAAGGTAGTGGAGTATGTTACAAGAAGGTTACCCTTTTACAATTGTGGTTTCAGGCAGTGACCGGGCCTACATATACTACTTTCCTGACGACCTTTCGTATCTGACCATTTGCGCGTTGTCAGCAGTGACGTATGATTATCATTCACTATCTTTCTAAGAAAGAAAGAGAAGACGGGTAGATAGTTGACGTCTCGGATGTCAAAGTGTGCAAGTGGCAGTTGAAATTTCAGTCATGTGGCGTTGTTACGCGATGCAAAGTACTGCAGCTTCGTTAGTACCAAAGGCCGCCAGGCCTGTACGAGCTGACAATAATTCGAACATAAGTCTAAGTGTCGGAAAGGTCGCGAAGGCGACCTTTCGAGGACTATATGATCGGCGTCAGTAAAGGCAAGGCCTGCACTCGGAGAAGAGGGGCAGAGCCTAGGTGCCCAGTGTTGTGTTGCGTTGTTCCTTTCGTTGAGTCTAACTGCGCGTAGAGCTCAACAATTATAATTGTGTGCACAGACCAGCTTACGTTGCAGTTAAGCAATGGGGCAGGAATCCAACAAAGCCACCGCTTCTACGGTCAGGCAGACCATTGTGTCAAATCTTGAGGCACCCAGGCTGCAAGGTGTGACCCTCAGGCATTTCGCGACGTTTCAGAAACAGCGAGAGCTGTACGAGAAGCAGGTTGAGGAAAAGAATCGGGAGCCGGGCATCGAAATTACCCCCACTTCTTATAAAGCCTCAATCGATAACTCAATGCTAAAGATCTTTCTGACAGCAGAGTCGATCAAAGCCAAAGACGTCCCAAGTATATCAGAAGAACAGCTGAAGAAGTGCGTCCATACCCGAGCCAGTTTTACCCCTGATGGTAACGACCTATCCAGGATTGAGCATATTGTTAGTAAGGTGAAAATGGACACATCCCTTAAGGAAGCTGAAGACAAAGTCTGGAACCTGCACTACCGTTACATCACCGTGTTGGAATCAGCCGGAATGCAGGATCTTCCCACTGACAAGCCGCATATTGCCATCGAGCATATTCTTAAACGCATCAAACCAAAGAACCTGCGTGATCGAATGAAGAATATAGTTCGATGGCGCAAAAACGAAGGATTTGAAAAGAAAGATTTTGGAGCTTTCATGCGAGAGCTTGCTCTGCAAGCAAAGAAATTAGAGCTCGAGCAAGAAGCAATCGCTGAGTCAGAAGCCGAAAGCTGCGATGGCTCGTCGGGGTCGAGCGCCTTGCACGAACGGCGCCGGCGGTTCGTCAGGACTAGTACAAAGTCGTACAGACAACGCCCTGGGAAGCGAAACCGTGAAAGGAGAAACGCAGCCAAAAGTAATAAAGCCCATCAACACAAGGGAGGCACTAAGGAGAAGGACGAGGACCTGCCAGAGTGCCTTAACCCTGACTGTGGTGGACGTCACTGGATCAAGGATTGTCCTAACTCTACAATCGAAGAGAAGGAAATGTACCGGCGGATGATCCGAGCAAAGAAAAAGAAACAATCCACCAAGACCAAAGGAGACAAGGGAGATCCTCCACGAGGCCGGGTCAATCGGATTGCGGCGGACAAAATAGATTCCCACTCATCTCTGTTCAGTGCGATGTTCTGTAACGGAGCGGTAGAAACAGTCGTGCTCGCAGACCAAGGGTCAGACATCAATCTCCTGCCAGAGGCAATATTTGATTGTATCCAATCCGCGGATATGAATTTGCGTGCGGATAAACTGGAGCCGCCGCACAAATATAGCGGAATATCTACTGAAGATTCAAAGCAGGCGAACATCGAATGTAACCGGAAGGTTACCTTGGACGTGCAACTTCGCATTAGGCATGGCGCTAAGTTAGTGCTTAGGTCCATCGAATGGAAAGTTGGAAAGGCTGAGTTAGAATATGTCATCATTGGACGGCCAGTATTACAGTCAATAGGCTGTGACAACAAGGCCATTCTAGCCACTGCCTGTGACCAGAATGATGGTGTCATTAACATTCCCCAAGCCTTAGCGGCGGACTCGAAGAAAAGAGCTCAAGGAACGCATGGTACCATCGCATCTCTAATGAGCGGAGGGACATTTCATAGCAGCGCCACGGAAGGAGACGACGGTCTTGAGGATAGCAATGTTTACATTGACCTCGGTGACGATGATCCCCAGGATCTTGATGAAGCCATGGAGAAACTGGTGAAGAAAGCAGAGGCTAATGGTATGTCCACCGTAGGCACCGAAGAGCTTGGAAAGCTACTTACGGAGTTCAAGTCGGTTTTCGACTAAGGCTGGGGAAAGCCGACCCAGCCAATATCCCGCCAATGCAGATCAGGCTTGATCCAAATAAGCGGCCGGTAAAGGTCAAAGCGCGGAGGTATCCAGCGCCACAAAGGGCCTTTCTCAAAGCCTACACGGCTAAGCTCGTGGAGCTAGGCATATTCATACCAAACCCTCATGCGGAATGGCAGGCAGCCCCGTTGTTGGTGCCAAAAGTGGGATCGAAAGCCAGGTTCAGATGCGCTATCGACTTGCGCCCATTAAATGCTGCAACGCTGAAGGAATCATGGCCCATGCCTCACTTGGATTCCGAAATACAGGATTTTGCTGGAAGCAAGTGCTTCGCTGTCGTTGACTTTGTACACGGATACTGGCAGCTCCCACTGCACCCTGATTCCTATTCGGCATGTGGCGTAGTCTGTCCGGATGGTACCTATTCCTCAACGAGGGTCATACCTGGTCTCACGAACGCTACATCGCACTTTCAATCCTCGGTAGAACCGCTCTTTAAAGAGCTCCGAAACAATCTGAAGGCATGGTTAGACGATTTCAATCTTCACGCCAGAGATGAGCCAACGCTGCTACGTACTCTCCGGCGCTTCCTCGAAATCTGTAAGGAAACGAGGTTGTTCATATCGGCGAAGAAGAGCCAGTTTTTCGCAAAAGAAATCAAGTGGTGCGGAAGGCTAGTCAATGGAGAAGGCTATACCATGGACCCAGCAAAGGTAGAGGGTCTCAAGGAGATGCACGCGCCCGTCACAGCGGATGAATTGTGCGAGTTTATTCACTGCTGTCGCTGGATGGCCACGGCAATCCCAGATTTCGATAGACGCGTGGCTTCACTAAATAATATGCTAGAAGAAGCCTACAAGAAAGCAGGTCGTCGGAAGAAACGGGCTATCAAAGGAATGGCACTGCGAGATCTGTCTTGGGGCCAGGAACATACGCAAGCTTTTGCAGACATACAAGACAGCCTACGAAATGCAGTGTATCTCTCATACCCGCGAGCTGGAAATGTAATATGTGTATTCACCGATGCATCGAACAACCACTGGTCTGGAGTCGTGACTCAGACAGAACCAGAAACGTTGGAGAAGCCATTCGCAGAACAGAAACACGAGCCAATGGCGTTTCTCGGAGGAGTATTCAAAGGTGCTCAAGTTAATTGGAGCACATACGAGCAGGAAGGCTACGCCATAGTGAAGACATTCGATAAGTTGGATTATATGTTTCTGGACGAACATCCAGTACACGTATTCACTGACCACCGCAATTTGCTCTTCGTGTTCGCGCCGATGGCCCTCCAACCTTCATTGGGGCAGCATATAGTGGCGAAAGTGCAGCGGTGGGCGGTATTCCTCTCGCGTTTTGAATACACGATCGAGCACATACCCGGAACGGAAAACGTATTCGCCGACATTCTTACGCGATGGACGAAAGGTTACCGGAGAAACCTACTAGTAACGCAGAAAATATGCAGCCTGGCGTTTACCGCAGCATCGATCGCGCCGCCTACGGACAAAGTAGAGTGGCCGGACATTGAAGAGTTTCGAACCGCACAGGTGAACGATAATCCGCCCGGCTACTTACGAGAAGGCCCAGAAGGACTACTATATGATGGCCCAGCTATTTGGGTTCCATTCAAAGCCACTGAGCTCAAGTTGAAGATACTGATCTTATCGCACTGCGGAAGTCTCGGGCACAGGGGTAGTGAGGCCACCGAGAGCGTTATACGCGAAAACTTCAGGTGGAACGGTATGTCGGGAGACATACAGGCATTCGTCAAGGGATGCCTGCAGTGCATAACAACGCGATCCGGTGAGATCGTGCCGAGACCGTTAGGATCAGCGTTACACGGAGAAAGACCGAACGAAGTGGTGCACATCGACTTTCTTTACATGGGCGAAAGCGTGACCCAGGAGCTTTACATATTAATCCTCAGGGATGACATGAGCTCTTTTACCTGGTTATGGCCGTTTACAGCTGCAACTAGCGCGGCTGCGGCAGAAGCCATCGCAACGTGGATAGCGACATTTGGCCTCATGGACTGGGTGGTATCCAATCAAGGAACCCATTTCAAGAACGAACTGATGAGGGCTGTCGCAGAAGAACTTAAGCTGAACCATCACTTTACTACAGCCTACACTCCTTGGGCAAACGGGACCGTTGAAAGAGTGTGCAGGGAAGTCCTTCGAGCATGCAAAGCCTTGTTGCACGAGTTTAGACTTTCAGCCAAGGACTGGCCTGCAGTGACGGAATGCGTTCAGAGCATACTCAACCAAGCTCCACTTAAGAGATTAGGACTCCGTACGGGCAAAAAGGGAGTATACAGAACGCCACTGGAGGTTTTCACAGGTCACCAGCCATCAAGACCTCTCCTGAAGGCGTTACCGATGGAAAAGTACACATCTCTGCCTACACTTACAGAAGTAAGAGCTCGACAGTTGATTGAAATTGAGCGCACGCAGGTGGTTATGGAAAACATGCACCGTGAGGTACAAACGGTAGTTTCGAAGCGAAGGCAGAAATCTATTGATCTGCACAATGCGCGAACCAATATCATAGCTACGAACTTCACCATCGGCGACTATGTGCTCGTCCGTAAAGCCCAGAAGCACGGCCATAAACTTCAGTTTAAATGGAGAGGGCCGCGTCAGGTGGTGGGGTGTAAGTCCAACTGGGTCTACGAAGTGAAGGACCTTGTTAAAGGGAAAAGGGAGACGGTGCACGCTCGGAGACTGATGTTTTACCGAGCAGCCTTAGGCAATCAAGAGGTTGACCCCCAGTTGCTGGAGTTTGCAGAACACAGCGAATCTACTTATCAGAACGCCCAGGCGATTAAGGGAATACGAAAGCAAAACGACGCCATAAGTATTCTGGTAGAATGGCTCGGATTACCGGACAAGATCGATCAGACTTGGGAACCTCTGCAGAATGTACTAGAGGATTTGCCAGGGCTGTTGGAAGACTTCCTATGCACTGCCGGAGATCGCCGAATCAAGACAGAAGCTCAAAGACTCTGCAACTTTGATTATTAACGTTGTATATCAACAACGTCATTGGGCCGTGTTACGCGATGCAAAGTACTGCAGCTTCGTTAGTACCAAAGGCCGCCAGGCCTGTACGAGCTGACAATAATTCGAACATAAGTCTAAGTGTCGGAAAGGTCGCGAAGGCGACCTTTCGAGGACTATATGATCGGCGTCAGTAAAGGCAAGGCCTGCACTCGGAGAAGAGGGGCAGAGCCTAGGTGCCCAGTGTTGTGTTGCGTTGTTCCTTTCGTTGAGTCTAACTGCGCGTAGAGCTCAACAGGCGTGAAGACGCTCCGGTCGTTTCGCACAACCCATTGGTTGACCTCATGGTTAACGGTACCGGTTTGTAGGACGGTATTCAGCCCGTTACATTGTTTGGCTTTGGTTAAGCCGTCAGCGGGGTTGTCTGGATCATCAACATGACCGATATCAGAGATCTCTAACTTCTAGTATGCTTCTCGTGCGGCGTTGACGTCAATCATAAGCCGTTTCTCTGTCATAAACGAATTCTTAACAATCGTGTCAAATCGAGACTTTCTGTTCGTCAGCATACATAACCTTAACTTCCGATCCAAGATCTTTTCAAATCGTAGCGCAACATATATGCCACGTCAAACGCGTATATTTCCCCACCCAGTACGCTTCTAACAATTCTTCGAGATTTGTACGAACGATAGCACAACACATTGCCCTTGTTGTTTTTGTCACATATTGTAACGATATATCCTAGTTGTGAGGACTGTTCGGGGTTGTTGGCAAGGGCGGCGTCAGCGCAAACTCGAATGTACAATGACGGTAGATCGAGTTTTTGTTGCAGAATACATTGCTTAGAGGTAGAGCGCAGGTGATTTACCGATGAGTTGAGCTGGTTAATATGGTCCTTGGAAAAGGCTAATTCCGTGACTTGAGCCAGTTGCGATACTCGAAATGATACATCTGGGCGTGTGTGTGTTATCCATTTTATTGACATCAGCCTACTGTTGAATGCACTGAAGGTCGTGTCAGGCTCGAGGGGCACAAGTCGTTATATGGGCTTTCGCTGGTGGAAACAAAACCCATTCGGGACAGTTGAAACCTCGAGTCCGGCGAAGACAAAATTGTCCAAGACCTTTTTGTAACACAGAAGACAGCCTACGTCAGACTTCATTCACCATCACTTTGTTACACTTTTGCTTAGATTCAAACTTCTTCGCAGTTGCTTCTGTATCCTTCATGAAAGTGGGTGTACCGGCAAGTAGTGAGTCGTCGACGTAGGTTCCAGCGAGGCCAGTGAGTTTTTGTAACACTTCAAGCTCGTAGGAGACAGTTCTTTCACCCTTGTAGCACTTCAAGCTGTTCGGCGACAGTGTAGTCACGTTGCGTATACATTACGCTAGTCTAGTATTACTATAAAAGAGGTGAGAAAGTCAAAGCTCCCTGAGAAAGAGGGAGCCCAGACAATCATTCACCATTCCTACCCTTCATTGTGATCAGTGTTACAGTTTTCCCTTGATATGCTTGAACAACAAAGACATATCGCCGATGGCTTGTTTCATCCGCAGGTCGTGTTGCATGTGCTCTGAGAACGTGTATCTCCAATAGTCGCCAGACTCCGTGAGCCCGTAAAGGGGACACCAGAGTTCTAATAGCTTGTAGGGCGCGAGCTCGAATTCCTTTGAAGGGCGAGTATAGATGTCGCGCATCAGGTCGGAGGCGGACTGCAGGTACGCTTGAGTGATATCGGTTGACAAGAGTTGGAAGACATAGATGACGGCTAGCGCGAGAAGCATGCGGATAGAGCTCTGTTGCAGGGTAGTAGCATGGTGAACGATGCTCCCTTTCTCTTTCTCCATATGCCTTTGAGCGATAAAATGTGCCTTGTATAATAGGGTGTATGTCTCCGCGTTTTTTAAACACAGTGCAAATCGGCCTCCGATAATGCTCGCGTCGATAGGGAGCTCCTCCTTGCACACAACCTTGTAGGTGCCGCGTTTCAAAAGTCCCTCGAGTTCTTTGCGCTTTGCTGGTAAGAACACTGGGTCATCGTTGCATGGATCGCCGCATGGGATGATTTCAGTGATCAGGATGCCGTGTGCAGGCTGCCCTTGCAATGTGGGTGGAGTGTGGACTGGGACTGAGGTGTCGCTTTGAAACGCTTGGAGCTGCCGCTGGAGTGCATTTAGAGCGTGATAGTCTGTGAAGATAGACGAGGGTACCACTTGTGAGATGTTAAAGTGCGCGAGCTTCCCATTCGATTGACGTAGACCTCTTTGTCTGTGACACGGACGACTGGGACGGGGCCGATGGAATGCTTCTTTCCCTCACGGTAGACATGGAATGCTTCTTTCCGTCACGGTAGACATGGAATGCATCTCCAGGTACGAGGATGTAGTGCGATGCCGGCGGGATTCGGGCTCTCAGGGCTCTGGAGATTCGGAGACGTGCAACGATTGAAGCGTATTCTGTTCGTGCGGTTTCCAGCGCTCTCATTCGTTCTTTTTGGTCAGGTAGCTCACTTGTCACCGCAGGGAAGCGGGGAAAAGCGAGAAGGGATGGAACGTATCCTTCCGGTCCAACTGTGTCGTTCATTGTCTTGGTGGCAAAACGGAGGACGATAGGGGGTTCAACTGTTGGGGATGTATGGCGGATTTTGGTGTACAGTCGCCGCAAAGGAGCGTGATAGCGTTCTTCAAGTCCGAGAGAGATATGTGATTCGACGCCACTGATCTTCAGTTCGATAACCTGTTCGGAGGTTATTGACTGCCAGCGTTGTGCGGTAAAGACACTACCAGAGTCTGTTCTGAAGCAGTTGGGATGGCTGATGTAGACCGAGGACCATGCTAAATTGTAGGCTGTCCACATATCAGAGACAGAGTGTCCAGTGAGAAACACGGCGTTAGAGAAGCCGGTGTCGATATCTACGATGTGGAGAACGGCCTTTCCATCCAACCAGAAGAGGTCAAGTGCCAGCTCCTGATTGAAAACAATATCTTCCTCAGGAATTGCAACGCGGAATCGCAGCGGCTTCGATCAGAAGCGCGTACAGGTTTCACATGCCCTTGCTATATTGTGCAGGAGCTCAAGTTTGTGGGGTGAAACGCGTTCTGGGGAGGAGCGGCGTATTAGACTGTACAACTTCTTGGCCGAAGGGTGGAAGAATGGGTAGTGAAGCTTCCGAAGTTCTTTGATCGTGTATGGCGACTTGGCATATGTGTACGCAATGTGGGACCCGGAATTGGGGAGATGGAAAGGCTCCCAGGTCCAGAAGAGATGCCCGTTGGCAAAGGATAGAGGTTGGGTCCAGCCTTCCAGTTTGGAACGGATAGTTTGGGCGTGCATATCAAGGACGTGACGTTGTGTGATGCCGAGGTCAAGTCCGAGGAGAAGTAGTATATCAGAGGTGACCACGTGTGCACGGAATGATACCGATGTGCCAGTGGTTGTGGAGAGTGTTATAACAAGGGAGCCAGGACTGGGGCGTGAGCCGTCGCCGAAGCGGAAGTAAAGGCTTTCAGTGCGTAGAGGTGAGAGAGAGGGGCAATGTTGGCGGAGGGCATTGAGTTGAGCTTCACCGATGACAGTGCGGGAGGCTCCAGAGTCAACACAAGCACCGAGGAATCGGGTACGGATTTTGTGGTATTGTCCTTCATGGTTGGATAGGAAAACCTCTGGTGAATGGACGGTTTCAATGGGATGGGAGGTGGTGTTAAGGGGTTCGGGGGGACGGCCGCGGTGATGGCGGGGGGGGATGAGACGAGCGATGCGTGGTAGCAGACGGTCTGTGCCTCGGGTGAGGGCGGGTCGCAGTCGACGGCGTAGGTTATGTAGCGTAAAACGCAAGGGCTTCAGATTTCTAGAGGGGTGAATGGGTGAGGTTATAGGGTCAGGAGGTTTAGGTTTGGGAGGCAGATGACCAGATTGGCTCCCACTTAAAAATCCTTATCCGGTAATGCGGAGTGGCAAGACTGCTCGTGGTAGTTGGCAGAAGCAGTAGCCACTGAGAGTAAATTACATTCAGCATATGGTTGTGGAGTTGCAGGAGTTTCGGCTGGCTGATCTGCGGGGGTGTCAAGGCAGGGTGCGGGATCAGCTTCGGGTGCAGGCGAGGAAAAATTGTCTTGGTGATCGTTATCGTTCACTGTATCGAGTGGTTCAAGGTCCTCTACGAATTCGTAAATGGTGTTGTTGCTGCGTCTGTCTTTGTGGTCATATTGGCGCTTGACACGGAACATGCGTGACGAAGGGCGATATCTGTGTCGCTCATGTTGGTTGTGTTTGCTCCCATCGAAGCGGTTGGTCTGGTTACCCTAAGTATTTTTGTTGTGGCGTGTATGGCTTTGGTGATGCGACCAGGGGTGCGTAGAACGTCCGTATCGAGGATTGGTGTAGAATGCTTCAGCTGTCGGTATCGGTGAAGTGACCCGTTGTCGTGCCACATGCTTTTGAAGAACGGATGCTAGTGCAGTGACCAAGTCTGTATACGTGGGTAGTTCTGACGAGGTGCGATTGAGAGTGATGAGTGCCCATTGTTGCTTGGCTACAGCTCGGTGCAAAATACGTCGCTTGTTATATTCTGCCTGGAATGGGTGCGGTGTGCACAGGAAAAGTTCGTCGATTTTGGCTGTCAATTTTGCGAACGTATCGTTGAGGGAGCACGCTGAGGATACGAATTCCTCGAACGTTAGGCTGTATAGTTTTGCAACGATCCCTTCCTGGACGGGCTCTCTGTGAAAGTGCCGTTCCAAAAGGTGCATGGCCTGTACGAATGTACTTTGCCTTGAACGAATGTTTGGAAGTATGTGCGGGCTGCTCCTGAGAACAGGTTGTTCAGAAACTCAAGTCCTTCTTAGGGAGTTTCTCGGTAGTTTCGCATTATGTCTTCAAATAGGATGCGCTTCTCGGGCCATGATTCGTCGATGGTACCACTGAAGCGTTGTGTGGTGTCCTTGAAGACAGTACTGAATGCGTTGGCAAGTTTTATATGACGTTCGTATCTGTTACGTTCATCTTGGTGGGTTTGATTTCTTGTGCGGTGTGGAGCAGGATGGTACGAAGAAGGATGCGGTGGTGGGTTGTCAGAGTCTGTCTGTTTGTGGAATGTGGGTTGCCTGTTGTTGAACAGCATAAGTGGGGTGCATGTTGTACCGATAATCCGAGGTATTCTTGTCCAGGCGGCTCTGGTGTGGCAAGGTAGACAGGGGTATTGGAGGGGGGGGTGCTAAAGTGTTTCGTTGTTCCGTTGTCGTCTCGTCAAATGATAGCCTTTGGAGCGTTTGCTCAAGGTTGGAGACTAACCCGGGTGCAACTTGTGCGGTAGGGTACGCTGGTGCGTTGGACGGAGACTGAGATTTGGTTCTTTGTTGTAGAACAAACGGTTGCGATGAAGAAGGTGCAGAGTTTGGGGGAAGTTGACCGTACGGAGAGCCAGATAATGTTATAGGTCGAGAGGGATCGGGGGTAATGCGATTTTTAATGATGAACTGCGCAACTGAGCGTTCATGTTCATATTCTGGTTCGCTCCAGATTATATTTGCAAGACGTAGGGCTCGTGACTTCTTTTGTCCGTTGGCAAAAGGAGGTACGGGTATATCAAGCTTGACAAATATATCAGTCAGAGAGCTGAATATGTTGTTTCCCATCTTCTAGATGCTTCTACAACACCGCCACTCAACTCTATAACTGTTTTAGACCTAGCCTGTTCATCAAGTACAAATGTTTGGGTTTTTGCAAAGTCTTCGTCAGAAAATCGGTCAACATCTCACCTGCTGGACAGTATATGACTTGCAATTTATATCTTTCCACGCAGTTTTGAACGTAGAAGTGTGGTATAGCGATTTGTTTTGACTTTCAACGTGCACCGTTTTTCTTTGATATTGAAATAGTTCACTGATTATCCACACTCAGAGTAATTATATTCTCTTCGCTCGGTCGGATTAGAATACTTTGACCTTAACATATGGTCAAAACACAAGTGCGTGAAAAGACGCTTTCTAAACTTGACATGAATCGCGATGGCGTTGAGAGTGGGGGTCAACAGGGCAATCGGGTGTATGTTACTTGCGCGTGCTGTTGCGTAGCGCTGTGTATACTCATTGAGAACCTTTGCAGCTTTGAATCAGGACATGGGTATAGCACTGGTCCCAAAAAGTTTAAAGATCGAGTCGATCTTCTACAGGGTAACTGTATAGCCTAACAAGTGCATGGCTGTGCGCTTCACGGCAGGGAGGCGCACGGTTGAGTGAGAGATGGAGGCTTCTTTGTTCTTGCCGCCCTCTTCAATGGCGCGGCAAGAAACGTATATCGCACTAAATGTCGTGGACAAAACGCATGATGCACAATAGTTTACTATGCTTGAGCTTAAGCATGAAGTCATATTCTTGGACGGTATCATCAGCAAGACAGTCCATCACAAGCTAGAGGCACACAGCGCGCGGGCTGTAGCAGCAAATCAACTGCAGCTCTTCTTCTGAAAGAGCACGGCGCACATCCTTCAAAGCATATTAGATGATATTCCTGCACGCCCTCCGGCACCTACGTCTCCCACTGCTAGACGTAAGAAACCTGTTACAAATTCTTCTACACCCTCTTATGCATCGCGATAGGCATCCTCTCTGACGCATCGAGATAGGCAAAACAAAGCCATCATGTTCATTATCCAGTTCGGTAGCTTCGCTGACTTCGATAGATTTGGTAGCGTCGGCCCAGGCGCACGAAAGAACGACAGAGAGCAACAACACAATGAAAAAGAGCTTGGAGCCGGTAATCATTGTGCTTTTGAATATGAAGCAAAGCTTGCGTGTTGGGTTGAGTAGTGTTGAACTTTGGAGAGGGGTAATAGTTGTGCCAAATTCCTGTGCAGCCACCCGGCCAGCTTTTATAACAAATGAGGAGCTGAGACTCGGCGTTTGGGTGGCCGTAGATTTCGGTTGTTGTAATGCAGTGCATCTTCAAACGAATGTGTTCTGGCTCTTCTTGCTCACAATGTTTGCCACATGTTACCCACAAATCATGTTAAAGCAACAGCTTTGGAAGAACACAACAAGCCAAATGCGAGACATGATGTAGGGGAAATGACTTTACACGGAAAAAGCACGGCTTAAAAGCGTTGGAACAAGCCCCCACGTTCGAGAATTTGTAAATGCTGATAATAATGGGCGCAATTGTAAGAAAAGGGCAACAAGAGGTACATGTTCGTTCATCCTGAACCCATAACAATCGACTGATTGCATTGGGGCCCGCATTAAAGACACTGCACCATGCCCGTGGTACCGTTGATACCAAGGTCAACTCTCAGTAGCAACTGCAACCAGCTAGATATTTCTGATTCTACTAATATGAACCTTATCAATCCCATATGTCTGCTTCAAAATGTCAATTGCTTCCTCCCCGTAACCCCAACAGACAGAAACGGTTGGTCAGAATCGCATGTACGTGCGAGATGGTGGCAACCTTCAACATGGGTTTAAGCGCCATGCATTTTTTACTCACAAGTTTCCGCCAAGCCCGACAACTCTTCATCCTTCGTAGCTTTCTGTCCTTGTTGTGCCATGTAGCCTCAAAACTGACGCTTTTGTTGAGCATCAAACTGCCTCCGTTTCAAGGCATCCAAAGTTTAGGAGCTTTGTTACCGATTTGAAATACCGAGAACCACCACTTTGCCCCAACCCAGAAAGGGTTTTGCTCTCTTTCTGACCCGGAAGTATTTGGTACCTGAAGGACTGTAGCATCAAAAATAACTCAAATTGCATTACCCAGTGTTCTATATCAAGAGAGTAGCGGGCGACATCACTTCTGCTCATGGCCTCTAGACGTCCCGTTTTGGTTTCATGGTTTCTTTCCATGGGTGTCACCAAAACACTTCGCCTGGTTGATGCACATTAAACGCCACCTTTTGATTCTGAAAAAAGGCGTCTTGAAGAGTCGTCATTGGTATTTCCTGGCACTTCACACTCTTTTAGTTGCCGTTGCCGCTATCACATCATCTACAATGTTCTGTTCTATGTTCTTGAGCCCTGACTGCGGTCAACTGCTGCCTTTGCAATCTTAGACAGCAATCAGAATTCATTCGAGTACCATTTCAAGATGTCCCCAAAGGTAACTGCTTTAGAATGGAACCGTTGACAAGAATGTCATGAAGCGGGCTTCGAGGGCTTCGTCATCATCTTAGTTCACGCTTCTTGCGTTCTGATTGTTAATGGGTACACTACCAATATATGATATGTTTCTTTTGAATAACGAGATCAGATACAAGGGGACTGCACCAAGCTCTGAGTCTTCTAACGCTACCTCCCAATTAAAAGGCCCTGCTGAATGTCAGTTTTTTGGCCGTATTAGTGAGTAAGAGTTACCATGAATTGCCAATCTGGAGCATCTCCTGTCCATGGAGACATCAGCAGCCGAAGTCAAACCTTGATTATTGTTTTCGGTAATACTCAGTGTTTCCATTCAGAACAGAGCAGACAAAGATCTACATGTGCTGTTTCAAGCTGCATTATGTAATTGAGGGTTGAACTCAGAGGGTGATACGGGGAGATCAAATTTCAACAATGCATCTTCATGAAGGGAGTCAAGCTTGAAACAAATCGTTCAAGGTGGTTGCTGGTGCCTGTATCCAACGAGCATGCGAAGCATCAACACTGAGTTTTAGTCAGGGCTAGTTAGACTTGGATTGATAACAAGACAATCGGCAGCACTTTCTGGTGAACCAGCAATATCTATCGCTTGGAGAACAAGTCAATTTCGAGAGACTCAGTAGCGTTTTGAGAATGAGGAGCAGAGCCAAGAGGATTGTCAATATACAGAGATACTGGGTTCTAAGTGTTGGAGATGGATTACAAGAAAATCTGCTTTTGAGTAAAAAAGCTTTCCAAAGAAGCCTCAATTGAAGTCAAAAAGACAACAAACTTGGTCGGAGGTCTCCTCCGAAAAGTGGAAATGACGAGCACGTGGGTTGGTTCGTCTGCCGACACAGCCGACTGCGAGGTGAGCGCAGTGTCCCCTTTGTGTCACATGCTGAAAGTTGATGGAATAAAACGCTCTGGGAACGTACACGTACTGACATTCATCTGCCTTCCTCAAGTATCACAGCACTTTCTTTACCCTAATACCCATTCAATCGAGAACTAATCTTTTCTTTATTAAGGACAAACATTTTGAAGAGGAGCTGTTGTTGATGACAATGTTCTCCTGATTTCAAAGATATGAAGCAACCAAAGCTCAAGCGAATGATGTAAATCTTGTGAGGAGTTTGTGCGAGCAAATAGAACTTATTGCTGCATTCAGATGAAACAGACAGAACACACAATGTTGGAGGAGGTATGAATCACAAATTATGATGCACAAATGTCTGCTCGACGCCACTTGTAGTGCAGTCCTATTTTTATCGCAGGGGTGAACGGTTCTGAAAGATGTTATTTATGAACGTTTTGGACGCTTCTTCCAGCCAAGACACCGATTACGTTGTTCAGGTAACTATATCCCAAGAAAAAGCACAGTATTTGGTTCCCCCTCTACCAGAAGAACATGTGCAGAGCTCTTATCAGAGCATTTATCGACTTTCAGTACTAGCAATAGCATTTGGAAGCGGAAGAAGTGGTATAGTTCCGGAAAATGTAGAAATCCCAAAGCCATTATAGGGCTTCTGTTCGTTTCTTCTTTTTGCTTAGAGTTTACGGGATATTTTCATAGAGATTATTGTTCGCCTTCAGGCTGTTTTCAAGCGACAGATCTTTTAATTTTGGAAAAGGGAGCCCCGAGAATTTAACTCGATTTGCAACATAACTCCTACTTGGTGTTGGTCAGAACTGTAGATAGAGCACTTTCTGTCGATGCAATGTAGCGGCGTCAGGACTATAGAAAAGAGCAGGCAAAAGGACCTTGGTAGTTCTCCCAAGGATGCCCCCGACTCCCCAGAGATGGAACTGTAGTCGGGTTTTTATTTTGCCTTCTTCTGGCGGGTTCCCCAAAGAGGCTGTTTCCTCTTTGGGTTGCGCTGACCAACTACATTTGGATTCTAGCGCAATGAGCAGACTGCAACCTACGCAAAAGAGGTGTGGGTAGACTAATATGATGGGTACCTACCCAACAACAATGATCAGTTCTTTTGCTACCACCTATAGGGTTCTCACCCACGCGCCAGCACATAACTCCGTTAACAGTCCCCAATATCCAATCTACATGAGTGGTTATTTGTTTTTGATGCTGGCGACCGTATTGCACTGTCTTCGCGACCCAGATATCTTCGTTTCATCCAAGTACTCTTACAGTAGTTCAGGTACGTCTTGCTGCAGCGATGCGATATAGACCCAGTGTGCATCTTCTTTCCCAAAGTCAGTCCACTTCACAAGTAATTCAACTTTATTTTTTCGGCTTCTGATATCCTCGAAATCTTCGATGACTAGTAGCTCATTCTGCTGATACGCCAAATGTTCCGTGAGCTCTTCAGATATATTGTAGTCCGTGTAAAGAAATAATTTCAACCTTCTTCCGTGTACAAGCTCCTTTTTGCGGTCAGTAAATTCTGAACTTCAAAAATATACTGTGCTCTTGTTGATGATCTAAGCAATTCTCCGAGATGCATTCTTACGTTCCGATAAGAGGAACGCGATTCAAGGTGAATCGCAGCGTATTGCATGGCAAGTCGCGCAGCGCACACGCAACCCGCGGAACAGGACTGAAGTTGATTCGCATAGAATTGCGCGGCACACTGCGCAATGTACACGCAATGCCGAAAACGTTCAAGCCTCCCAGCATAGGAGAGAGCACATTAGAAATAGAATATAAAAGCCGACTCTTAGAGGAAGAACTCTAAGGGGAAGGAGGCAGCCTCAGTAGGACTTCTGAGGTCTTTGTGCCTGTCAACTTTGCCCGACAAGCCTACGCACCGTCGGCTCTCTCTTCGTAGCGTATCCGATCAACAGCTCTGCATTTGTAATGCAGAAAGGTCCATGCCATCATAGGCTCGTCGTCGCACGGATGCTCTTCCGCAAAACAGCTTTAAGCACGTAGTCGCCTTTGGTGAAGTCAATTGGCGTGATACCCGTGCGGCAATTGTGAGCATCCACAGAAGCCTTACGCTTCCTTCTACCTTGTTCTGCGCAGTTGCGGTGAATTGCTTCCAACGCTCGCTGTAGGTTCGCAATTTCCATGAGCGAATTGGCACGAAAACGGTCGATGTCCTTGACGGTTGATACTTTCTTCTGACCTCTGAGAATGGCAGCGAGTGGCGAATCCTGGGGCAGTCCTGTGAAAACTGTAAGAGGGCATTTACCGCCTAGTTTTCTCGTCTGCGCGCTGTTCAGGGCTCATTGTATGAGTGGTAGGACTGTAGAACATGCGTACTGGGGAAGCTGAAACTCCGAGAGAAGCGCTCGGCAGATCCTTAGTAGTTCGCGGCAGACTACTTCGACTGAACCGTTGCTCCACGGGCAATATGGTAGTGCGAAATGGTGTTCCGCATTCAGCTTCTGAGCCAGAGCCTTAACGAGCTTGTCCTTTAAATAGCTCCCTTGATCCGATATCCATGACCTAGCGACCCCAAACGCGGCGAACCAGTCTACGAGTGCTTCTGCGGTTGTTTTCGAGTCGGCTTCTGCTGCGCCTTGGAGCCACACGTACCCGGAGAGGTCGTCCTTGATGGTAAGCGTGACCAAGTTGCCTTTCTATCCTTTGTTCATGTAACAGTAATCAAAGTGCAACAGCTCGTTTGGCTTGGTGGCGTGCATTGTGAAGTGCAATGCCCTCAGAGAGGGATTCTTGGTACTTGGTTGGTTTCCCGAATGTTTCGGTAATGTAGTCATTGCATGAATTACGATCACTAATGGTGGATTTGACACGTGGGACACGGAAGAGTCAATTGGCGGTTGGCCACAGTAGTGGGCATGAACCACCAAAGTGGATTAATTTAGTTAATTCTATTTATTATTATTACACCCATTTCCGGGATGGTTAGTACTTAGTGCGCCGGCGGGTTGCCGTCGCACCAGTAAGCCTTCCCCAACAAGGGATCCCAACCTGGATAATTGGCTCTAGACCTCACCGCCTTCGCGTGTTCTCTACTTCTCTTTGGAGGGAAGCACCGTCGCATATGGGAAGTCTAACCCCCTTGCTATTCTAAAGGACCCAAGTATTTGGATCCTTATTCCATCTTTCTTGGTGTTTGCCTTTTATAAGGTTTATTTACTGGTACTGCCGTTAGTCTTCGTCACGACACTAGTGACTCCGCTCTCCCTTATTTTGCCTTTTACAGGGTGAGTTTCCCGCTACCAACGGCTCGTGCTCGCGCCTACCACTAACGTAGAAACCTCACCTCTCTACAAGATGACCACCCCCATACACCGCTCCTGCGGATACCCAATTCTTGCCTCAACCTCCCTGCACAAGTCGCGGCGGGTGGCCTCGGCCTTACAACCCGACATAGTCGTACCACTCCTGGGAGGGCTCTACGCAACTGGGCTCAACTCTAAAGAGCAAAGATCCCGAACGTCTTTCGGTGCATTCTCGCTTCTGGGAATTCCACTACAAAATGGTCTCCCGACCTAGAATCGGTTTTGGTGTTTGGTTCCCTCTTTCGAGGTTTTGTTTCTTTTGTTTGTTTTCCGGAAGTTCCGTTGTTTTCCCGTCGTAACGGTTGCCCCTCATGTCGAGGAAGCTTTCCTCTGCGGAGCCTGCGACTACGTGCAGTCGCTCCCACAATGGTGGAGATAACCCCAAAGTTCAGTTCGTTTCTCGGATCCCGATTAGGGCTAAATCCAGCCATGCTGGGGGTGCCTCGTCTAGGACTCTAAACCCACCCCGGGAACCCCGGAACGCCACGTCGACCTCGTTATCGAATTCCGTGGATGGTGCTCATCCGGCTCCGGCCGTGGCCGCCGCCGCACCTGAACCCCATCTGACGGGCGATAACACCCTCCAGGGGAACTCCCTGGAATCTCAGGTTGACGCTTTGTGGACCGCCTACGACACCCTTGTCGGGGAATTACAAACCCTGCGTGAGGTGGTGATGGACACCCCTACAAAGGCGGTCACAGAGGATCTCCGTTTCTTACGTTCCGATGTCAACTCCATGTTAGAGAGTTTGGGGGCAGCCTGGCACCTTCATAGAAGGAGTTAAATCTTGATTTGATCGAGTTCGTGCCCGTCTGGAGGCGTTAGAGCAGTTTATCCTCATGGATAAACCGTCCCCGGATGATCCGGCACCAGTTGCATCACACCACGACCAGCATGCTGGAAGAAAGAAGCGCTGCCACAAGCGGAAACACAAACGAGATCACTCGTATTCTGATTCTACGACATCATCGGATTCATCCCGAAACGGATCAGATGGTTCTAGTTCCTCGGACTCCGATTCGGAGGACGAGAAATGAGGCCGTTCTTCCCGCTCTAAGCGGTCATCCGCCACCCAAGGTGGGATTCGGACCCACAGCAAAGGGAGAAGACACCCTGGCCTCAGGGAATTAAAACCGACGAACCCGTTGTATCGGAAACTATTGTCCTACCGGTACTACCGGATCGAAGATTCCTCTTTAGGACGTACATCCCGTGGCACGGGGAAGGTCAAAGATTGCATAAAACGTATGCAACTATCACTGCGTAAGCAGTATTTTACTGGAGAAGACCCAATTATGGTGTTGGACTTTCTTTCCCACTTTGTAGCCGAAGCCGATATCCTCCGAATGAACGAGGGACAAGCTTATTTGGCATTACCATATTTCTTGTGGGGAGTGGCAGAGGACCAGTACACCTCTGTCAGAGGATCATCTCGTGCCTCAGAGGGAGGAGTAACCTGCTGACCGGAGTCGGTGCAATATTTATTGCGCTCCTGTGCCACCAATACCGCCATTCAGGGGGAAATCCTCGCTTTGCAAGATACTCGTCAGCGCTCAGGCGAGAGTGAAACCGATTACTAGGTCCGCCTTAACAAGGCCTTCCACCGTTGTGGGAATGTATATCCCGCAGGGGAACGTTGTACCATGATCATCGATGGCCTTGACCCGGCAATCCGTAGTCTTGTCACTGGTTACAGCGAGGACAAGCGGAGGGTCACCTACCTCGAGCTTGTTCAACACGCTCGAGAGGAAGGGGAAGCACTTCGTGCACGAACTCCGAGTCCTCGGTCTAGGCCCGCCAAGGCGTTGGTGCTGGAGAGTGACTACTCATCGCCCTCGCTTTTTGCGGATAAAACCCCCCAACAGGGATACGACACCGTCCATTTTGCACAGGGAGATGGTGTGTCTATACCAACCACGGACTTACCGTCACGACGGAGGACACGTTCGAAACGGCGCAAGACAACATCGTATTGTGCGTGGGGAACAATCGCGTTCAGCCGCCACGAGTCCCGTTTATGAACGGCCAGTCCCGTTATCAACGGCCTGGAAGGAGTGACACCCGCCTGGCGGTACGCTTCTCCGATGCTCGGGATATTAACCGGAGCGTCTCTGTGTTGGCTCTAATTTGCCACTTTTGCTACACCCATGGCCATACATCCCCTCAGTGTCTTTGCTTAGGGAAGGATATGGCCAAGGTGGTGACAAATTACGAGGCCCTCACTACAGAGAAGAAACGTTCCGTTCCAACTGCTTCCTACCTCCGTGCTAAAACAGACTTCTCGCTTGCCTTTCCAAATATCCCGCATGCGCGGCTAGCTTCAATTAACCCGAATCGGGAAGTCGCGCAGACGTCCGACACAACCACCGCTTATGCGGATAAAAACCCCGGCCCCCGGAACGAAGCTCTCGTGGTCGAGGATCCTGGACTACCGCCTACAGCGGGAACCTCCCAGTAAAACTAACTGAGGGAGTCTCCCCTTTGAGAGAGGCGTCCTCAGAGAAGAGGCTGTTGACGCCCGTGGCGTCACCCCCTCGCTCCCCGGTGAAAATCCTTTCAAAAAAGGACACCGCAGACGCGGACTCTGCACACCTTTCTGTGCTACGTCGCCCGTGGATACGGAGTAAAACCCCCGGATCTCGGATAGAGTCTTGGTCATGGCCAAGCGCAACTACAAGGTTTACGCCGACCTTGGCCTTGACACCCATTTTATGGTGAGATTTCTAGCACTCCGGGACACAGGTGCAGGCCCCAACTTCATCGTGGAATCATTGCTACCCCTGCAGGTGCGGTCTCGTATCCGTTCCGAAACGGTTCCGGACTTCGCAGATGCGAACAAAAATCCGTTAGAAACGGTGGGTACCGTCGACTTAGTCGTGCAGTTGGGCACCCCCGTGGTGAAGCTCGACTTTATTGTTTGTCGGTCATTGGCCACTCCAGTCATACTGGGATGTATTTACTGCGACAGATTTGTCGACGCAATCAGGCCCCGTCTTAGGCGTGTGTAAATCGACGACGGATCGTCAGTCCCGATCTTCCGTCGCCCACTGAAGCGTGCTTCGCAGAAGCAAGTCCCACTACCTGCTGCGCAGAAACCACCGCCCGCGTCTTGCGAGTCCATCAAACTTCGAGTCGCAGCCTCGGTTTCTATACCGCCTGAGTCCCAAGTATGGGTGCAAGTCAATTGCCGTCAACAGGGTCTTCGGGTTATTCAACCTCTGTCCTCGTTATACGAGAAATACCAGCTCGCGCTGGCGAACGGAATTTTTCACGTTACCCGGGATGCTCCTTTCCGGATACTCGTTGCCAATCTTGACCAACGCCTCCAGTATCTGGTAAAGAACCAAGTAATTGGAAGCGTCACTTCACACCCCCTTGGGATGCTCCCGACGAATATGACGACCGACGATGTTCTCGGAATTGCCGACTCTTCTGAGGAAGCCACCCCCACCACTGACGAAATAATGTCAAAGGAGGGAGAGGAAACCGTTGTTTTAACGCCGAACACCCCGAATAACTCGGAACCGACGGCCACACCTGTATCACAGGACAATGTTACAGCGCGTTCTGACCGAGTGGACCCTATAAAGGCACTCGAAGATATAGACCTTGGCCACGTGCCGGAGTCACACTGCGATAAACTCCGTGCAATGCTACGGGAATTTACCACGATGTGGGATAACTCGCTCAGCAAGATTAATGCAATGGAACACCGGATAGATTTATTACCGGGTGCACGTCCGATGGCACAAACCCCTTACAGGGCAGGACCGAACGCTCGGGAAGAGGAGCAGTCCCAAGTGGACAAAATGCTCCGCGCAGGTGTGATAGAGCCCACTCAATCACCCTGGGCATCCCCAGTTGTACTGGTTTTGAAGGCCGACGGAACCTGGAGGTTCTGTGTCGACTATCGCCGGCCCAATGCTGTGACGGTTAGGGACACATATCCCATCCCTCTTATGGACGAGTGCATCGACCCACTTGGAGATGCTACCGTATTCACGGCTTTGGACGCCAATTGGGGTTATTGGCAGGTCCCTGTTAGACAGGAGGATCGCGATAAGACCACGTTCACCTGCCATGTAGGATCGTACCGCTTCAGGCGGATGTCTTTTGGTTTGACCAACGCTCCCGCTACCTTTCAACGTGCAACAGATATTCTATCAAACCGCTTCAAGTGGCGGAGCTGCCTGGTCTACCTGGATGATATTATCATCTTCTCCAATAATTTGGACGACCATCTCACCCCTGTCAGGGACGTTCTAACCGTGCTTCGTGATGCGGAAATTACCCTCAAGTTGAAGAAGTGCGAGTTCTTCACAGATACTGTCAAGTATCTGGGACATATCATCCGTCCGGGACGGTTAATGATCGAGAATGCCCGAGTCAAATCCCTCGTTGGGGCTAAGGAACCCCGTACTCAAACGGAACTCCGCTCCGTTTTAGGGCTGGTCGACGTCTACCGACGGTTTATCCCGAACTTTTCGGATATCGCGGCACCGTTGAACGTGATGTTACGCAAAGGAACTCCCCCAGAATTGGGGCAATTCACGCCCGAGCAATCGGAAGCCTTTAGCTCCTTAAAGGAGGCTGTCACGTCAGCACGTATATTATCTTTACCCACACTGGGACTCCCGTACTCCGTGGACACGGACTCTAGCGAATACCAAGTTGGTTTTGCTCTTTTCCAAACCACCCCAGAGGGGGATCGAAGGCCAATTGGTTATTGGTCACGCTCGCTCAATGTCCACGAGCGTAATTACTCTGTGTCGGAGAAAGAGTGTCTCGCCGTCGTGTGGGCGCTTTCCACCCTACGCCCCTATCTTACGGGAGTTCAGTTTACCGTATACACGGATCGTTCCTCGTTGAGGTGGTTAATGAACATATCCCATCCCTCGGGCTGCCTTATGCGCTGGAGACTCCGCCTTGCGGAATATGACTTTCAAGTCATATATAAAAAGGGAGCGTTCAACACCCAAGCCGACGCTTTGTCGCGTTTACCCACAAATGGGGAAGCAATCCCAACGGAGGATGACGACATTCCATGGTTCATGGTTGAAGAACCGGATGACCCGGAGTGGAAGTTCGATGAATGGCCAGAAGACTGGGATGAAGATGCTGACTTTGACAACTTACTCGCATCCCGCGAGACCCCTGAGAACCACTTACCGGGAATTTTTGTACAGGTTTCACCGGAGGAATTGATCCGAGAACAATTCGGTGACCCCTTCTGTATGAGGATTCGTGCCCGTTTAAACGGTGGCGAAGACCTCCCGTTCGAGGTGAACGATAAAGGCTACCTCACTCGGTTCGTCGAAGCTCGCCCACAGATTGTGGTACCTCATTCCCTGCAGTCACAGTTGTTATATCTCTCGCACTATGCGAAGCTCGGTGGCCACGTGGGTGGGAGGAAGCTCTACCTCACCCTGCGAAGGGCTTTTTACTGGCCCGCCATGGCGGTTGACTGCTACGCAACTGTGTGGTTTTGTACGGAATGCTCGAAGAACCGGGTGAAGCTCCGCAGGAACGCGAAGAAAATTAATTTATTCCCTGCTAGGGCGCCACTCGAGTTTATCGCAATCGATATTCTGGGACCCCCCCTCACTACAAAGAAAGGCAACAAGTTCTTACTTGTGATCACCGATCGCGTTTCAAAGCTTGTTCGGACTGTCCCTCTTCGGAGGATACCCGCTTTCACGGTGGCCTAGGCTCTGGTAACGCACTGGATTTTTGTGTACGGTCGTCCTGTGGAGGTGCTCTCCGATAACGGACCGCAGTTCGCGTCCAAGTTCTTCCAGGATGTTTGTCGCATCCTGGACGTGAAGAACTTTTTCACGACTACCTACCATCCCCAGTGTAATGGACAAGTCGAACGGTTCAACTGGACTTTGTTGGCCTCTCTCCGTTCCTACGTTGCTGATCACCCCAAAACTTGGGACCTGTATGCATATGTTTTAACATTTGCATACAATACACAAGTTCACCCCGGACTACCGGATTGTCACCGTTGGAATTGCTTCTATCTCGTTCACCCCCGCCTGTGGCGTTAGAATATCAAGCCACTTTGGACAATTTCCCATCTGTGGGTCGCTACCGCCAGGAATGGAAGCAATGGCTTACTAAACTGGTCCCCGCAGCGCAGATGTCTATGGAACGCACGCAAGCCGCGTACAAGCGGGATTTCAACACTAGTTTACGAGATAATGCTCCCCGCATACGGGCCGTCTTTATACGTAAAGAATATTATAACCCGGAAGGGGAGAAGCGTCACGAGCTTTCGCCTGTGGCGGATGGACCGTTTAAAGCGGTATCCGTTAACTCCGACACTGTCGTAGTGGAAATGGGTAAGGCACACGAGCTGATTTCCCGCGATCGCGTTGTACCTGCCCCTCCTCCCTCGTCTGAGGTCGTCCTGGGAACAGGGAAACCCGTCTCTACGGACGCAGCAACGCCGGAAACCCCGGAACTAAATAGACCGACTACTCTATCACACCCTACTCGGGGTCTCTCAGATTTACCGACTTTGTCGGAACCCCCGGCTCGGCCGGATCGTTCAGGTCCAAACGGACCTTTCTCTACTCCTAACACTACCGCCCCTTCGGCGGGTATTTACACCCTCCATGCGGGATATCCTGCTATTAATCCCCTTGCTTCGTCTAAGGAGGGAGAGGGGACCTATCGCTACGCTGGAAATTTATTACCATCGCAACGGGATTTGAGCCGTGAAACACGGAAGGTCGATGAAGCCTCGCAATCCCCCACACAGGGTTCCGGAACGACGCAGTTTCACCGTATGATACGGGAGAGTGGACCGAAATCGCAGTCCGTACCCCTGAACCAGGGCAATTCCCTGAATCAGGATAGAGATAGCGTTTCGCAGACCCCTCACCAGGGTGTAGTGGCAGAACCGTCGTCGACGGAATTTCCCGCCAAAATGGATTCCTCAGCACCATCCACACCGCTGGTAGTAGCAGGCAACGCACGCCTTGGAAAACCAGCAACGCTGGAAAGTGAAAAGACCCTCTGTAGGGAGGAAGGCAGGAATGCACATCTTGCAACTCAATTCCCTGGCTCTACAGCCCCGGACTTGAGAACCGTTCATAACGGGAATGTTGTCCGAACTTCGGAGATAGAAGTGCCAAAGTCTCCGCGCAATCGCGGTAGTATACCGAGCGTCTCGGAAAAATCCGGCGTCGTCGCCAGGGTTAAACCGGTCGTCCCTGATGATGCACCTCTTGAGGAAGACATCACAACTCAATTAGAGGCAAAGTCCTTGAACAGGGTGTCCCAGGCGCCAGCTTTCCACGCCCCATCAGGGAGTTTGAAGCAACACACCGGATAACTGGAAATAACCGCCGGATACTGGGTACCAACACAGCAGTGCACGGCTAAGCCGGACAGTGTAAGGCCCAAGACAAGGGAGGCAGAACGCAAAGAGGCGGTTCAGAGCCACATTATGATCCCATGGGAGATCCGTCGACATCGGCGTGAGGGGGCCGTGGGAGTCACGTGAACGCACGGAGATTGTGCGCCCCACACCAATCACCGCGCGACGCGGAAAGCGCCACCAGAGAGTGACCTCCACAACTCCGCCAAAGCGGCAAGATGCCCGCAAGCTCGCGGCTCGACTGGACTACCGCCAACATGGGACGGAGGACCCCCGTAACCGAGCGGTACGACGCAATCACCACGGTACGACCCAATTACCGCGGTACGCGGCAACCGTTCCACGAAGACACCCTCTTGAGGGATATTATTCCGCACTCTGCGCCGCATCCTCTGAGCGAAACCAGCACGTTGCATCCTGACGCACCGCTGAGGGGAAATATCCCGTCCACAGGGCAACCCCTGACAAGAAAGGGCACCATAACACGGCAAGGCCGGCAGGTATACAAACAAGAGTTTGTGATTGACCGAATCGTCGGGCACACCTGGAATCAGGAAGGCATTCTAAGATACCGCGTCCTTTGGTGCGGATATGACCCAAGCTGGGACACCATGGAACCCATCGAACACCTGCCTCGTTCGAAAGTGGTCCAATATCACCGCAGCGCAGATACCGCAAATCCAGCTACGCTGTGCAATGCCCAAGTGGGATAAAAACGCCGCGACGCTGGGGAAGGTAGGAAAGAAGGAGTACACTCCCTTTTGTACGGACTCCGTCAAGGACGGTAATGAAAGAGAAAAGGCCGTTCTAAACGGGAACGTTTACTCAGGAGCCTCGGGCTCCTGTGTGATACTAAGCTACATTACTGTCTAACCCAGGGAAAGAGACCAGGATACTGGATTAGAGGCTCGACCCCTCCCCATCGTCCGGAGCGTGACCACCCGCAAGGCAGTAAGCCAAGGCATCCGCCATCGCGGTGACGTCACTCGAAACCTCGGCAGTGCTTAAACCCGCTTCACGGAGGAAGCGGCAATGATATCGCTTTGATTGACTGCACCCCTGCTGGGAAGGGAAGGCCAGGCATTCGCCGTCGGAGTACTGGGAACCGGAGGCAACCCCTCAGGGGATTCGTCTACGACCATGTCGGGAACGTCTAGTTCCATGTCCCCCGGCTCTTCTGATTCGTTATCGACCATCGGGTCAACCCCGCTATACGCGCGGTAGTAATCGTCGGAATCGACGTACCCAATCTGGTGGTCGTCCGGCACGTGCGGTGGTGCGTCGCGGAGTACCCTTGCCTCCTCGGAGGAAATCTCCTGGAACTCCCAGGGATCCAAGTAGATGAAATGTCCCGCAAGGGCGGTGTTTCCACCAAGACCCGTACCACCGTTACCTCCACCGCCGCCGTCAAGCCGACCGCTCTGTTCCAGTGGGACCTCGCGCCAGTCAATACTGTCGATCAAACCAAGTAACTGGAGTATTTCGTCATTATTGGCAATACCCCCAAGGGGACGCTGAGGTCCAGATTGCAAATAGCGGCCTGCACACGCTGTTGGATGAACCACATTCGATACTGGTCATAAACCTCAGCGAGGATATACGCCGCAGTGCGGGCAGCCCACTCGGTTACGATTACCGACCAAAGCCCCGACCGGGAATCCTGAATCAAAAAGGAACCGAGGTAAGTTAGTGCCAGCGGGAGTTCAACGTAGCAACCCTGGCAGGCTTCAAGGAACCTCCACCACTCGGGGAGTGCGACATACCAACCTTGTCGGTGAGGCGGATCAATCCGCTCAATCTCCACCTTTTGATACTGGACAAAGTTCCCGAATCGGGATCGCCAGCGCCGTTCATAACGGATGAAGTTTTGGAGAAAGTTGGACCGGAACTGCCGGGAAAGGTACCGGAATTCAGCCCGAGGTATCGGTCGTTCCCAACACAGGGTTTCTTGCCGCGCGGCAGGAAAGTTCCTCCACGCGAGGGTTTCGACGCTGGCCTGGCGTTCGCCGTAACCGATTTCACCGCACGTGCGAAATAGGCTGACTTCGAAGCCAAAGCCAGTAGGCACCGGGAATTCGAAATGCGCCCGGATCTGCCGTTGATATGCAGTCGGCACCAGCGCCGCATGAGCTGCAATCGCGGATGCTCCCAAGTTTCTTCGGATATGGTGCACCGGGATGGCGATTCGATGCCTCCAGTCCCACGACGAGGTGACGAGGCTGGGTAGATCCCCTGGCAAAGTACCGGAAACATCCGCGTAGGCCGTAACCAAATCCTCTTTGAGAGCAGCGATGGGATGGAACCACGGCACAAGCCGGAGCCGAGAGGCATGACTCCGATTCATCGGATCTCACCCTACAAGGGCGTTATAAGAAGGCCAAGTCGCCACCGGGATCAGTCCGGAAGGAGCCACCGCAGGTGGAAGTTGGAACCAATGCTGGGACGCTGAGCCAATGTTGGCCGGCTTTGCCGGAGTTCGCCTCCCTTGTGGCAAGGGTACCGACCGGAAACCGGTTTTGAAGTTCCCGACTGGAATCGGTCTTGGAGGCTGGTTGTTGTTGTTGTTCATATTCCCCTTCGAAAGGACGTGATCTGACTGAGTTGAGCAGGAAGAGGAGGAGCGTGCACTTGTGGAAGGCTGGTTCGCTGCTTTTGCCGGAGGTTGTTTCTCTGAGGCAGAGGGTTGACCAGGTGACCCGGAGAGGTTTGAACTTTTATCACCCATTTTCCGCTGGGATTCGCCAGTGTTTGCGGTTGCTTTCCCGGCCAAGGAGGGGGATGTGAAGTGCAATGCCCTCAGAGAGGGATTCTTGGTACTTGGTTGATTTCCCGAATGTTTCGATAATGTAGTCATTGCATGAAATACGACCACTAATAGTGGATTTGACAAGTGGGACACGGAAGAGTCAATTGGCGGTGGCCACAGTAGTGGGCATGAAACACCAAAGTGGGGTAATTTAGTTAATTCTATTTATTATTTTTACACCCATTTCTGGGATGGTTAGTACTTAGTGCACCGGCGGGTTGCCGTCGCACCAGTAAACCTTCCCCAAAAAGGGACCCCAAACTGGGGAATTGGCTCTAGACCTCACCGCCTTCGCGTGTTCTCTACTCCTCTTTGG
Organism: Gracilariopsis chorda; assembly: GCA_003194525.1. Lineage (NCBI taxonomy): Eukaryota > Rhodophyta > Florideophyceae > Gracilariales > Gracilariaceae > Gracilariopsis > Gracilariopsis chorda. Next base: position 65,627 of record NBIV01000235.1, read on the forward strand.
AGGGAAGCACCGTCGCATACGGGAAGTCTAACCCCCTTGCCCATCTAAAGGACCCGAGTATTCGGATCTTTATTCCAGCTTTCTTGTTGTTCGCCTTGTATATGATTTGTTTACCGGCACTGCCGTTAGTCTTCTTCACGACACTCGTGACTCAGCTCCCCCTTATCTTCCCCTTTATAGCGTGGCTTTCCGGCTACCCATGGCTCGTGTTCGCGCCTACTACTAACGTGGAAACCTCACCTCTGTAGAGGAAGACCACCCCCAGACACTGCTCCTGTGGATACCCGATTCTTGCCTCAACCTCCCTGCGCAAGTCGCGACGGGTGCCCCCGGCCTTACAACCCGACATAGTCGTGTCACTTCTGGGAGGGCTCTACCCAACTCGGCTCACCTCTAACGAGGAAGGATCCTGAACGTCTTTCGGAGCACTCCCGCTTCCGGGCATTGGACTACACATTGTGTCCCCGAGAGGCCTTGGGACGACTTTTCCAGGTTCGGTTGAGATGCAATGCAAACAAAATCGTGTGATTTCGGAGGTATGAGTTCTCAGGTCCTTCCACCCGAATTGGGCTGCTACTGTGGTCCACGTAGAGTCTGTCCCCCTGTGTCCTCCTTTTCCGATGTGCGCGGCGATCAATATCCTTAACTGCAGTTTTGCGTCGTTTTCCGGGATCGATATCTGTCCTGTTGACGTCCGTACCACTCCATTAGTCTTCTCGCAATGCTTCGGAGGCGTACTGCTTCCGCTGCGCTGTGACGTGATGATGTACTCCATGGACGGCCAGTCATAGTCTTCGTTTGTCCCAGGGTTGATGGGTGCTGACATCAGTGCTCTGATCCTTCCGATTATTCCTGGCTCTATCGTCTTCTTCTTCTGCACGGCCCATCAGGTAAGCATATCTGCCCAGGCGTTCCGTTCTCCTGTTACATGCTCGATTACGAAACGAAATCCATTCAACTTCAAAGCCCAGCGAGTGAGTTTGTTGGCTACGTGGATAGCTACCGCCGGGCTGCGACCGTACGGATCCTAGATATACAACAGTTTTGCGTGGTCGGTATATATGAAAACGGTCCTTCTTACGGTAAGGTAATCTAGTCTGCACATGGATTCTTCGATTGCGAATCCTCACTTCTCGAGTACACTCCATCTCTCAGAGGATCCACTGAATGCGCCAGATAAGAAGCATAATGGTTCGTGAATTTGGTCTTGGAATTCTTTTTCCTCCTCCCCCTGCGGAGACTGGGTTAGAATTCCTGCCCAGTGCGTTTCTAAGGCATCGGTGAAAAGGCAGAGTCTGTATCCGTCCTTTGGAAGTGATAGTTTTGTTGCTGTGGCCAGTTGCTTCTTGACCAGATCGAATGCTTTGGAGTGCTCAGCAGTCCAGACAAGCTGCATCTTCTTTAACGCCTTCTTGGTTCGTTTCCCAGCCTTCTTACATGCAACTTCATGGAGCTGGTGTAGGGGCTCTACCAGCCATGCCTAATCTGGAATGGATTTCCTCATCCAATTCGTGGCGCATAAAAGTTGTTGCAGCTGATCTCCAGTTGTCGGCGCTTTTATTGCCAATAAAACCTCAAAATTCCTCGGGTCAAATTGGACTCCTTCCGCTGAAATGATCCTACCGCAGAACTTCACTTTTTTCGTAAAGAAACAGGACTTAATTGGGTTCACTTTGAACTACACTTCTGTGCACACATCTAGGAATGCTGCTATATCAGCTAACAACTGGTGTTCGTTCTTAGCGTGAATGAGGATGTCGTCTAGCCAATGGAGCATACGTTGAACTCGGCTCTCGAACTTTTCCCGTGTCAAAAATTGAAAGTGGTTTCCAGAGTCCGTACCTCCCTGGAGAGTCCTGGTTGGCGAGTAAATTCTGAGTGGTGTCTGTATCGACATGACCTCTTGAGATACCTTGTCCAGAGTTTTCTGCCAGTACCCGTGCGTAAAGTCGATGTTAGCGAAGCACTTGCTTGCTCCACAGTCCTGCAGCATCGATTCCAGATGGGGCATTGCAAACTGAAGGGGCAGTGTTCGCGCATTGATTCTACGGAGGTCGACAGTGAAACGCAGTTTGTCCGTGCCGGGTTTTGGAACTGCCAGTGCGGGGCAAGACCACCTCGCTTGGTCGTTCTTGTACACAGCTCTAATTTTCTCTAGCTGTTGGATGGTGTGTTTTATGAAAACTCTTTGCGGTGGAGGGTAGCAGCGCTGTGGGGTGCGTTACGGCTTTGCGTTTGGTGTGAGTCTGACCGAAAGAAGGCGCAAGTTGGTAGGTGGGTGTGGTCCAAGCTTGATTCCGAAACAACTCCTGTTTCTTTCCAAATTGTCTCGCAACTTCTCTGAGCCTGCGGTGTACATGCCGTTGTCCTTCGCATCGTGCACTGCAGACCTTATTGCTTCGTCGATCTCGGCTGCGGTGTCGGTTCCAAATCCAGCTTGGAGGCATTCCGGGACTTCTATAGGATCCTCATCAGTTTCTGTGTAGCTGAGGCCACGGTAGCTAGCTGAGGACAGTCTACACTTTCCCTCTTGCAGTTCCACTTCCGAATTTCCGTCGAAGAGCGGTGCTATGCGGTGTATTTGCTCGTTAAAATCGAAACACTATTAATGCAATGAATATCCTGGCAACCTTTACGATGTCCCAACATTGTAAAGTGTATGTAATAGCAAGCAAATTGCTGCAAATGCTCATCCAACAAACGCCGGACTCACAAATTCTCAAAAGCCACCCGTAAACCATACGAACAATGCTAATACGGAATACATAATAGGTATTGGATGTCGTGCGTCAAAGAGGTGCGAAAAAAGCAGTATAAAAGAAATCGTGGCTAGAGAAGTATAAGGCAAGAGAGCAAGAAAAGAAGAACCAGCAGAAGACTTCAACATTCTGCGAGCCCTTGTGCTCTATTTTGTGTCTCTAGAGTAGAACCGTGCCTACTGCGTTTTCTCTTTTATCAACCAAAAGTCGGTAAAGGGCTAGAATACATGATTTAGATAGTGTAGGCGAGTCAGCGCGAATTTGCAACAATAAAAAGAGAGAGTCAGCGGGCATGTGCCACGGCGAGCAGCACAAGTGTCCGTGCCGCTTGAAATCTTACTGTAGCCAATAATACCCATCTATTTTGTATTTCAACCAGTAGATCCGCAGAGTCAGGGCATTCTCTCTATCCCTGCTCTCTCCAGCCACAAAGTCAGCACAAAGTCTATGAAATTTAGATGCAGTCGAGGTTACCGCGCAGCGTCTTCAAAATGTGTGGAAATGACAAATACGTCAGGTATCACGTCTTCTTTCACATCTTCGACGACTCTTTCAAAAGCTGCTGACTCTCTCTACTTTCCAATCTCTTTCTTTGACTGCTCTCGTGTATCGTTCTATTATTTTGAGCAATCGAGCAAAAAAGCGTCTGATTACGTAGAAATTATCCTACAGCATGAAATTTATGAAACCTCTACATTTTTCTGAAAGAATATTAATATGCGTACGCAAATGCTCATCAGGGATGGCACTGCGAGTTCCGTAGTCTTTTTTGCGGTTGTGAAGGACCATGTTGCCAGAATCATGATCGCAGAAGGCAAAGAAACATCACCGGTTTCTTTGGTACATAATTCAAGACCTGGTTCGGAAATTTGTAGCGATTTGATCTCAACATCTGTGTAGAACATGGTACGTTCTGTTGGTTTGGCTTTTGCCTCATGTTCTATTGGAGTGATGCTGACAAGACTATCGAGTTAATTTAAGGCAAAGAAGGAAAACATACCGGAAGAAGATTTGAAAGTGTTCAAGAAGTGATTTACAATTAAAGGTAATGGTGGTGCAGAGATAAACAGCGTTGTAGTCCCGTTGAAGATTTCTAACAGCCATTGGGGTGTGTTGGTCGGGAAAAAAGTAGTCAATTTGGCGCGAGGAACTCAAAGATAAACAGTTTGGTTCGGAGACAGTCTTTGAATGTCTGTTGATCGAAGGATTCTGAAACTGTTCTCTTTCTTGTTTCTCTTTTGCCTCACAGGGAATGCAGCACTATTTGAAGTGATATCGGAGCGGAAATATATGCTACAAGTAAAAGATTTGAAGCGAAAAAAGGACTTGCACGGCTGTGGTTGCTATGTGATTTCCCTTTCTACCATGTTCAGTGCGGACCACAGCTGTATCTTGAAGCGAAATTATGCCTCTCGGTACAGCCAGGCGTCGATTGAGAGGAGTTGATGGATGTACATTAAAATCCGGATTCTACACGTACTGATGAAAAAGGAGTTCTTTCAAATCGACACTGTTACTGGAACAATGGTCGTACGGCTCCGGTCGGAAGATCTTTTAAAACTCCTTTGCATGAGAAAAGAAGTTAAAAAAAGGCAGTGTAGAAAACAAAACGTGGAGCAAAACATTTGGAAGCAGACTGGAAAGGAAGAGGAAACGGATGTGAATACATTCCTGGGAGAACGGGAAGCAGGAGAAGGAAAGGTCCTGTATATTTTCAACGACCCCTGTAAAGAGACAAATCTCTAGCAAATGCCCTTGGGTACGCGCGACTCTGAGGGGCGTGCTATACGGAAAAGCAAGCGAACAAAGCGTTTTCATGAGCTGAACCCAAGTTCTGGTCAGAGCAGTGGGATTTGTCTACCCCTGAAGATTTGCATGAAGCGACGAGTGCAGTTTTCTGATTCTGCTCCAGTTTTAGTGGAAATTGTGAACAAATGGATTGAGAAATGTGTGTCACAGCGCCCCGAGGTGGTGCAAAAAGCGCTAGATGAGAAAACTGGAAGAGGTTCTGAAGTACGTGGAGTATCAGGTGTAGAAGAGTAGCAGAAAAGGACCCAGAATGGAGAAGGTAGTGAAGTAGAGATGGAAATTGACAGACACTCACCAGCAAAGACGATCAGTCGGACACAGGGAAAGGTACAAGTTGAAGCTGAAGAAAGAGCAAGGGATACCGTGGCGCCTTTCGAGCTGAAGGCACAAACTGAAAAAACAGATTGAAGAGAAAAAGCACGCTTCTGAGAATTTTGGTCAAGCTCAAAAGCTGAATGAAGAGCTGGCAGCCTGTTCTGATGCTCAGTGACAGGAGAAGCCGCATATGGAGCTACCATCAATGAATATGTGTGAAGGACGAACTACGAAGACCGGGTCATGCACTGAGGTTCAGGCAGACTTCGAAGAGAGATTTGAAAACAATGGAAGGCGTTCAGGGGTTGATGTGAAACTTCTGGACGGTAGTGAATGTAAGACAGAACTTGCGATGTCAAACGATAGGCTTTTCTCAGCTCTGAAAGGTTTAAACTCCCTGCACTGGTTGCCTACATCGCTAAGAACTTTGGCTACCTCTATGGTGTACAATACTTCTCAGTGTTGCAGACGAGAAAGTACAGTTCATATGGGCTGCTCGCTGGAAAATTGCGGTGTCTGCGGCACAAGTCGCAGTGCCGCTCCAACATTCGGGCAAAGTTCTATCCCATGGCTAGATTTTGGGTTATTGAACAGGACCTGATGCACACGCACACCCGTCAACAACTTCCACGCCCCGATGATGTAGTGAAAAGGAGGTTTGAGGGCATTTGCTCCTCTTTAGCCTCCCGTCTACAAGAATGGGAAGAGCATATACGGAAAAATGGAGAATATGTACGTCTGTCATGCAAATTTTGAACCATACACCCCTTCCAGGGAGCCGAGTTCTACAAAAGCTCATCATGCTACATCCTAGAGCATTCACATGGACCTTGATCTCAAAGCGATGCAGAAACAGGTAGCAAAGACGATATGGCGTATGGCGACTACGGTGGGGCTGAGGACTTGTATCTTTTCTATTGCGTGTTGCATAGCACGAAAAGCCTTGAGATGGGAGGTATATTTGATTGCCATGCTTTGGAAAAAGGAGTGCACGAACCAAAACCCGAGCTTTGGAAGCAACACTCCTCGGTTTTACAGGAAGGAGGCAGGCTGGTTTCCAATCTACCGAAGAGGACGTAGCAAGGACCTATCTCAGGGGAATACATCGGAAAAGATCGCATAAACGATGTAAAATGCTCAGATGAACTTCTGGATAACGAGTTAAACGTCGACAGTGGCGTAAGAGGCGATTTTGGCATTAGTCCTTTTGAAGCTAACTCCCCTGCTGCTTCTCCCAACTCCTCAACACAAACAGTGGACGCCAAATGCGAGCGTGCACCCCCCAGCGCTCTGAGCGCCGTGCTTAGCTCAAAAATGAGTAAGGAGAGTGAAAATCTCAACGCAAACGTTGCATATGCGCAGCAGGTTTCAGATGGGCAATCTGTTGAAGAAGATGAGGTGCTGCTCATTGATCGATTCTTAGATGACGAAGAGGAATTTCCTTCATTCTTCTTCGAAGACTCTGATGTTGGCATCCTGAATAAAGAAGAATCAGAATCAAAGGAGAAGGATGGCCTTGGAGAGAAGTACGAAAAATGCTGGAAAAAAGATTGTGATGAAGAACTGGGCACCGAATCCGTACAGAACACGATATCGAATGAGAGAATTGAGGACTGTTTTAAAGCAGCTGTCTTAGCCTATCTGGAAACCCTTCCCCTCGATGCTCCTGTTGCAACGGTTTTCAAGAAAGTTCAATTTGTCGCGGACTGCTTCGGGTACAGCTTATTCGTAAGGACTTCTATATACTTTGGAGAACGAAAGCGATCTCCAGATAAGGCAAAGTCTCCGAAGAGTCATGGTGCTGAACGTGGGAATAGAAGGGTTCTGAAAAATGGAATCATGAATTGAGATCAATACAATAACAAGATGAGGCGATGCCTCTTCTGGACAACGATTAAGACAGAGGATTCTGGGCAGGAGAAAAATGGTGGAATGATCTACGTGGCTAATTTAAATGGTTGTAAACATGGACATGGTCCCTCTGGGAGCTTTGGTATTAGACATCTCAAGTCGCAAATGCGTTCTGAAGCGATACATATGACGAACGATTTGCATATGAGCTTTAGAGACACGATACGAGACCTGGAAGACAAGTACAACCAAAAGATTAGTCCGGTGTCGGCGAGGAAGAAGTTGAGGTATGCTTCCTCTACAAGCAATCTCCACGATTTGGAATGTGTAAGGTTGTGTGACCTGCTCTTTTAGTTGAGCCAGAAGGATGAAGAGAATAAGGGATTATTCGCTGCGGATGATCCGGGTAGGACGAATTACGCTTGTTGGTCGTTTCGAGAGCGAATGGAAGACTGCCAGAAGCTCGGCATTGTCCCAGGGGTATCTATTGATTGCAAAACCATAGCCAATAGATAAGGTTTCCCTCTGGTCACCATTAATGGAAGAGCCAATGATGGTCATGTGTTGACGTTTTTCATGGGGTACATGTGCTCCGAAACAGAAGAGGACTTCGTACGAATTCTGTCCTACTTCAAGTTTATAGTCGCGGTCTCACCGGCGATGGTAGTGATGGACCAGAACACTGCCTGTATAAATGCAGCTGAGAAGGTGTGCAATTCGTCCTATATAAGCCTCGACGAATGGCATCTGAACGAGAATCAGAAGAAGAATGTGGCCAGTTGGTGTAGAAAGATGGGTAAGATGGAGTGGATGCACGATATGAAGAAAGACCTGTTCAACCTCAGAAAGTCATATATGTCGGGACCGTTTTTCGAAAGGAGAAGAATGCTAGAATCCAAGTACTTTGATGCTTTTGACGATCGTCTCCCTGTGTGGTATAAGTACTTGTACCACTATAAGCCGCATATGCTGGTGTCTTGCTTCCGAAATACGGCTATACCTACCCGTTACATGTTCCAAGAAACTGGCTACACCGAATCTTCTAACTCTGCATACAAGAAGATCATTATATCGAAGAAGATTCCCTTGTGCAAGGTTCCTTTGGAGGTTCGGCGTATATCCCAAGAACGGGCTGATACTCGGAACTTGGAGCTTGTACGAACCTTATCTTCTCAAATTGGGAGATATCAGAAGACAAGAGAGCTTGAGCACTTTCTACCTGTAGAAGTTGTAGACAGTCTGGTGGCTGAGTACACGAACTACGCCTTGGCGCACTTCGTAGATTTGAGCTTTAAGCCCTCGAAGAACTACATTCTTTCCGGCACAGAGGTTGTGGATTATTCACAGGAAGCGTGGCCGGAAGCACTCAGAAACCTGGGAAGTAGTTCAACCCCAGCAATTGGACCTGTAGCTCGCTTTAAGTTGAAATGGGGAAGCCATCTGAGTCAGAGCCGGAATTTGTCGGTGGATGAAGAGCGCTCATCACAGGAGACTGTTGTGCAATTCTCAAAAAGGTATACGGGGTCGGGGGATGACGTTAAGGCAGAGTTTATTGGTGTCTGTTCCTGTGGGCAGCCCTGGTCCGTTGGTTTTGCTTGTCGTCACATGGTTCGATGTGCTGTGGTTTATCAGGAAGAACGTTTGCGGTTCCCTGAACTACGAAACATACTAGGATACTTCATACCTCTTGAAGCGCTTTTCTCTACATACTGGAGAAAAGATACTTCTGCTATGACAGTCCCATACTTGGCGAAACTCAGGTCAGAGACCCGATAATTCAACAACGAGGAGATGGATTACCGACTACGCCATTTTGATGAGTCGACGGAGAAAGAGTTTATCCCCATTGACTCAGATATACTTAGAACCAGTAGAGAAAACTCGGAAGTAGATGGGTGCAATACGTACATGGAAGGAAAAAACCTCTACGATGCTTTACATCGACAAGCTACTGGAACTGGACGTGTTGCGGTGAGTGGTGTTCTACGTCTTTTAAGGGATGCCATCGCGGACATTCAGCAAGGAAAAGCGACACACTTCGAAGCTAGAGGTACCTTTAAAACAAGGCTGGCTTCATTAACAGAACACGCGGAAGAAACAGAGAACACTGTCACTTTACTGCATCCATCTTCTTCTACAAAAGATTTCAGTTCATCAGGGATCCGTCCGCCAAACAATGGACGCCACAGGGCACAACGGAGAAAGAAAAGCTCCTTGGAGCGAACGAGAAAGCGAGCGAGTACAAGCCCGAATTCATCCCAGGAAGCATCTCAGAAAGACTTTCACCAACCTTCAACATCCCCAGAAGCAGCTGTGGCACCCTCAACTTCCATACCCCAAGACATGCAACACACAGCACTTCTAATGAAGTCAAATTCTCTCGGACACATTCAATAGCTGTAGCATTGACCACAGCCTCTTCATCCCTCGTCTTCTTTCATAATCTCTCTGAGCTTTTTCTGTTCTTCGTAAGGGCATAGACTGCTTGCTTTCCTCACCTTCTACTTCACACACTTATTTTTTATTCAACTTCTGTATATTGTAGCGTATCAAAAAGGAAATTCCCTTCGCATATTCCACATTTCCGTCCATGAACGCGTGAAAAGTTTTCCTTACATCTGACAACCCGTAAAGTGAAGCTCACGCAGGATTGTGCAATACACCTTGATCACCGTAGAGCCAACGTATCTTCTAAAAGACTCAACAATAGAATCAGCTAAACTAATGAACAAACAATCCAATTTCACTTGAACTATAAGCCACACTTAACACATATCCGCAGTCTTAGGCGTGAACCTAAGAAGGTTCTCAATCTTTACACCAGGTGGCTTGCTTTTGACAAGCTCACTTAACATATCTGAAAGCATGCTTAACCGTTGAGGTTATCTACGTCGTCCACATCTTCATTCTCATCAAGCTTGGGTCTCTCCACCCTTTGTCGATGCTCAGCTTGACATTTTCTCCTAGACCCAGGACTTCTTCTGTTTTATTTTTGTGTGCTGCATCGGATGCTGCTCAAAACTTTGTGGGCAAGAAAGGTAATAGAAAGTTTTGATACATCGGAATCGTTTCCAGAGTCTTGTTCCTTATTCCTAAGAGTCTCTTGGATGCTACTCTGTCAGATGAAAGATGTATACATCTGGCAAGTGCCTTTGTCCATATCAAATACCATGTCCAAAGTCAGCACTGGGTTTAAAGCAAGCCATTTGAAGAACTTAATCGTTACATCACGTGCAAATGATCCGGGTCCTTCCATTACCAGAAAATACTTCACGGTTCTATGCTGGGATGTTTTTAACATAGTCTCTATGAGCTGAATAATACAATATCGGAAAAACTGACCACAAAGCATTCCACTTTTTCGAATCGTGGTCACTTTTCATATGTAGGTGACTGATTGTGCGCCTTCAACTACTACAGCTAGACATCAGAACCGTTTTGCACCATCAGTAATTAGGTATGACTCTCTTGTGATTGAAGTGGTATTGCACACTGTTGCTCTGATGAGAAGCATCAGACTACAAATAGCTTTGATATGTGCGAAGTGCCTGATAAACCAAATGATTTCCATCTCTTGAAATTTCAGCTCTCCGCTATTGCTTTTACGTCTGCCTTTTTCTGTTGTTTCCGTAGACCCGAAATTCAGTCTTACTAAAAGTTGCGCTTCCAATACTTTTGGAAAACAATTCCTTGATGGTGCTTACGAGCTTTGATTGAGTCTTAAAATAAGGAGAACGAATTTTGAGGGAGCACATTCATGATATTTTGTCTTTTTTTGTTCGGATACGCTAAGCAGTTTCTATAGCAATCACGCCAAATAGCAATCATAATATTTACGTCGTTCTGACTTTGCGGGTGCAGAGAGCAAGGATAGAAAAAATGCTTTAACTGTGCGGATCTACTGGTTTAAATCCAAAAGAAGAACGTATTTTAGGCTACAGTAAGATTTCAAGTGGCACGGGCACTTGTGCAGCTTGCCGTGGCATGTGCCCGCTGATTCTCTCTCTTTTCATTGGTGCGAATGCGCGCTGACTCGCCTAAACTATATGCGTAGTGTTGTTTAGCTCTTTCCCCCAAATGTCTGGCCAGGAGCTTTCCACCACTGTATTTCTAAAGGGTGCGGTTCACAGTATACAGTATGACGTCAGCATGTTTTGTAAAATTATCAGTATCATTGAATGACTTTGTTATTATCATTTGTTAAGCCAGGAAGAAATTACGATGACCCACTTTCTTCAATAATTTATGCGGGCATCTTTGGGCTGCGCCAAGAGCTACATTGCCCTGGCCTACTGAAGTGGGTAGCCTTTGACAAGTTTGCTCCTCAAGAGGTTTTGCTTTCACGGTCTCACCTCAGCATCCCTAAATCCGCACCTTGTTGATTTTCCGTGCATGCTTGGAGCCTTCCTGGTCTTTCATGCCCTTCAAAACCCACACACCCACACACGTCACTCAAAGCTGTGGAACGGAGCCCCTCTGCTCTCACGTTGCCACGGCAACCGCATGTCCGTCAGCTCGCCTGCACAGCACATTTCGACCGCGATTGTGTTGGCCTGTCACATTGTTTGCCAAACTTCATCCGATGATAAGCAGCATGTAGCATTGCTATGTTGTAGCAAGGATTTCTTGTTTACATCTGAGTTCCTTGCTCCCAGTTTTCCTGCTCCGGGGAATGACATATCAGCTTGATCGTCATACTAACAGATTCACTACGTGTTCACAAGTGCTTGAGAAATGAGGCTATCTTTGGTAGCAATTTGTCATATCCTGCTCAGCAAAAAAGCACTCCTGACTATGCTGTGACTTCTGCCTGAGTGCTACGTATCCCAAGCTCACCTAACATTTCGTGTCTTTATTGCACAACAAGCACTGCGGCAAAAATAAAAAAGCACGGATCAGATGTCTCCTTATGTACACCTTGAGGAGAAGGAATCAAATACTTTGCCTTTGTCAGGAGATATAGTTATAAAAAACACGAGGCAGTCTTCTTCGGTGGGAGAATGGTCTGGACATGATTGCAGCAACATTCACTCTTCCTGCTACCAGAATGAATTCTGAGTGGAGAAGAGCATATGTCTGTAATTCACATCTTTTTTTCCATTGCGCTTCCGTTCTGATTGCATTCGACAGCAACGTCTTCTCTCGGTTCGCTTGCTTAGAATCATCCAAAAAGTCCCATCATTTGTTTGACATTTTGTTGCTCCATATCCTTGAGAATCACCGGGCCATTTTCGTAACCAACACCTTATCTTTCATGCATGTTTTGCCCTTGCAAATGCAAGAGATAATTCTCAATTGAATGGATCTCGGCGGAAGACAACCTCTTAGAGCGAATCTTTTAGAGTTTGACTGACTTTGTGACGACGGTATTGCTGAACTTTGATCTCCCTGTATCACCCGTTTCCATATTCCAACTTAGCACTCAGATTGAAACAGTACAAGAAGCGTTTTCATACCTCAGAATCCATAGGATACGAATGACATGTCAGAGTGACTGAACTAAACTCACACACCATGAACAATCTCAAGCCTTCGCAATTTGAGTTGCCATTTACTCCTCACCAGACACTCCATAAGGCGCAATACATTGTTGAAGATGTATCTTGCACATATCCCACCCTTCGAGTTAATGCTTGTCTTCTTCGTATTGGTTGCGTTCGTTCTTGACACAGCAAGTCGTCGAAGAGCTCATCTGAAAACATTGAACAAACTAGTCTAACAAACACAACTTCACTCCCTACCACAGGTGCAAGTCGCCAAGTCCCATATAAAAGCAGAGTCCGACCTTGTGTCTTCCAGTACTCTCAACATCAACCCCAACAGCTCGGGGTTAATTCGTTTCAGACTTCAGCCATCATCTATGAAGTCCATCTTGAACACCCTTGTGGTGTTATGCGCTCTTTTCTACATCTCTGTGGGATCAAGTCTCAAATTGCACGACACCGAGGAAAGGATGTCTGAGCCGTGCAACATTCCGTCCGATGTCGCGTACTGCATGGATGTGATGCGGGTGGGAACCAGATTCAATGATGAGAGCGCGCAGCACTTTGCGCGCCTCGAAGATCTCTTGTCGGAGCATGCATTGGAAGAATGCTCTTGGGAGTCATTTGAGGGAAAGAAGAGTCCGGACGAATGCATTTCAACGCTTTCAAGGTTCAGTGAGAATTCTGTGCCTCCGATTAGTTCTTCGACAGACCTTGACGTTTCTGAGCGTGGCTTGGATAAGGTTTGCTACAAGCTGTGCAAGAAGGTGAAGTGTCTCAAGTGCAAATTCAAGTTGAGGAAGAAGAAGAGGAAGAAGTGCAAGAAGAAGTGCAAGAGGAAGTGTCGCAAGAAGTGCAACAAACTGTTCTAGATTTCATTCAGTGATAATCACGAAATCTTAGCCCATGGCCTTCTTTTTGTGGGAGGTGAGAGTTTTCCCTATAGCTTAGGGAACGCTATTCAACCAGGACTCGCGACAACGTAAATGATCAGAAGATCTCTTAGAGTAATGAGTCAAGCCTGGAACGATTGGGCTTCATCTGTTCTACTAAAAAGAACGTTTCCTACGTCATCTTCTGTTCGCGTATTCCGAAATATTTCCGGAATTTGGTTCGTTCACGTATTTGGCAGACTTTTTGTCCAGTACCCCTGGGCATACCAGTGCATCCCTCGGCAGAATGGAGAAGTCAGGCACCCCTTGAACAAAAAAGTCCTTATTTCAACCGCTAACACCTGAAACCAACACATTAAACATTGGAAAGTATAGGTAGTGCTGATTCAAGTAGAACTACAGCGTCTGCTTTAAGACGTAGAATATTAAAAGGGAGGCGAAAGGAGGAGCTGATTCAGTGGTCAGGACACAATAGAAGAGGGGTAAGGACCCCCATTCTCTTAGAACACCGCTGAGCCTGGGCCACTGACTAACCCACGGGGCTTGGACTAACGGCCTGCCCACAGCTGAGTGCGAAAACGAGTAGGGGTACCATTAGAAGCTCATTTGCTAACCTAGATGACTTCGAAAATGGCAGCAGCAGTCTAAACTTTCGCTGTTAATATCTCAGCATCGACGCGTATATATCTTCGATCTGCAGCTCGCCGACACTACGCGAAGGCAGGCATGTAGCATAGATAAGTTTGGTTACTGGCTGCATGATGATGATCGGCACAGCCCAAGCGTAATTTAACGTACCAAGCCATGCATCACGGCAGCCGTTCCCTACCGCGTACCCTTTCCCCCACCCGCTACAACTTCCACCCCTTAGAAAGGGAGGCGCGACATGGGGCACAGCATTGCTGTAACGCACTTCAGCGGGGGAGTATTGGCTACTTTGAATTGGGACTCATAACGAGTTCCACATCGCTTCGAAGTGAGCAAAAACTTAGGGTCAACGTCTTGTACTGCCTGCAAACTACTGTTTTGGACGTCCAAAAGGTCCATCCCATGGTACACATGCACGTCCAAAATTTTCAATCGAAGCCCGGTCGCGGGCAAGGCCACTTCCGCAACTGGTGTTCGAGCCGAGATAGGAGTAAGCTGCGCGGGCGACGCGAAGCGACGTTTAGGTCAAAATGGCCGCATTGCGCGAGCAACGCAAAGGGCCGTCACGCCGCGTCGGGTATTGCCCTGAGCCCTACCGCGACTGTGTCCGTTTCCACAGGCCGCGCTCATGGCTACGAGGACGCTGCGACAATGACGTGAGGTGTCTCGCAGCGTCGTTTCTTTTTTCCAAGTACACCATGGAATTCTCCACGTATAATATTTTAGCTTGTTCGAATCAAGTTTACGATCACCTTTAAAATGTTTGAAAAATATGCCTCAATAGCAACACACCATCTATCTACCTAGTATAGATTACACGGCTGCCATTTGTTCAAAAGTCTATTGTAATGCCACAAACGTTACAAAAGATCACACGTCTTCATTACTGTTTGGGAGGCACTCGTCCCAAGTTGGGACTGTCAAGGACGCTTTTTTCGGAAGAAGAAGAAAAAAAAGGTCGTCGGCCACTTAGTGATGTGGTGAACTGTGTTTCCACGCAATTTTTCTTCATTCTTGTAAAGGAGCGAAAGCGGGATCGCATTGGTTATTCAACACCTATTCAGAACCAAGACCGACGAACTGTCGATCTGGAACTAGAAGAAGCTTCACTCTTGGGGGGAGCTCTATATTTATAATAACTGTAGGGGTGTGAGTCATGTTTTAGTGGTCGTCATAGTAAGCGGACCCTACTCCAGTACAGTTCTGTGCATGATCCATGTACTTGTCTCATATCACGATGGTTTTTCATTCCGACTGCATGGGTGATCAAGTACTTCCTACACATCCACACCATTTTCTCTCTCCTGGAAGGTGAGAAACCTAATCTTCATCTGGGCAGGTGCAGAAGTCAATTTTCGTTACGACAACGTAAGGTGGATCAAATATATCAACAAACTGTGACTGCAATATCAGGCGTTCAAAATATAAGAGCTCCACTTGTTGTAAGCAACGCCGTTGGCTGTGATCGTCTGTCCAATTGCTGTGCTGGTGGACATAGTGTCGAGCATTGTTGGCGTAACGCGGCAGCTGAGGTTATCTCAAGTGTTTGTTGCGGCGCAAGCAGTGAGAAAAACCAAGTCCATCTCATGGCTTCTGAGCGAATGCTTCGTTTCTAAACTTCAACCACGCGTTACGTTTCTGCATTCCATAACAAGTGCTGCAACCGCGGAATACCTAATTCAGGCGTCTCTCCATGTTCATCTGCGAGAGGGGGAACTGAACACCTTGCCTGTTTCTGGAGACATCCTTTCCGAGAAATCGGCGTCTTTGCTAAGATAACCGTGCAAAAATAGCTTGCAGGACCATTCTTTTCTTCGACTGTGATAATAGGAATGCTTTGATACTCGCGGGTAACAAGTGTTTAAATTTCATGTCTTCCATACCTTTTGTTTCCTTTCTGATTCATCTGAACGCAGTAAAGAGTCTGCCCAATTGCGAAGTCTCCTCCAAAGATTCTCATCATTTGTTCGGTGTATTGATTGCTTCATATCATTCGCGGGGCCATTTTCATCACCAGCTCGTTGTATTTTATGCTTTATAAAGCCTCCAATTATACAAGAGATCAATTCTGAAGTGGACAGTCTCTCGATTTGCTTCAAGTTTAACTTGTTTCATGAAATTGGCATTGCTGAAAGTTCACGTCGATGTATCACGGTGTTTCATTCTCGAAGTAAGCGATAGGCTTTGAATCAGCTCATTTAGTTATTTGGTAGCTTAGACCGCATCAAAATCTAGGGTTGGTTGTTTAAGGGAATAGTCGCACAGTCTCTCATATTAAACCTCAATGGTAACCTTATTTCTGTACAACTCAAACTGCCGTTTACTATTTGTCAGACATTGCATGGAGCGCAATACATTGTTGAAGATGTATCTTGCACATATCCCACCCTTCGAGTTAATGCTTGTCTTCTTCGTATTGGTTGCGTTCGTTCTTGACACAGCAAGTCGTCGAAGAGCTCATCTGAAAACATTGAACAAATTAGTCTAACAAACACAACTTCACTCCCTACCACAGGTGCAAGTCGCCAAGTCCCATATAAAAGCAGAGTCCGACCTTGTGTCTTCCAGTACTCTCAACATCAACCCCAACAGCTCGGGGTTAATTCGTTTCAGACTTCAGCCATCATCTATGAAGTCCATCTTGAACACCCTTGTGGTGTTATGCGCTCTTTTCTACATCTCTGTGGGATCAAGTCTCAAATTGCACGACACCGAGGAAAGGATGTCTGAGCCGTGCAACATTCCGTCCGATGTCGCGTACTGCATGGATGTGATGCGGGTGGGAACCAGATTCAATGATGAGAGCGCGCAGCACTTTGCGCGCCTCGAAGATCTCTTGTCGGAGCATGCATTGGAAGAATGCTCTTGGGAGTCATTTGAGGGAAAGAAGAGTCCGGACGAATGCATTTCAACGCTTTCAAGGTTCAGTGAGAATTCTGTGCCTCCGATTAGTTCTTCGACTGATCTCGACTTTTCTGAACATATAGTTCGTGTAAATAAGGCTTGTTACAATGCGTGCAAGATCGTGAAAGGTTTGAAGTGCTGGAGGATAAGCGAGTTGAAATGGGGCAGTAGTGCGAGGAAGAAGTGCATGAAGAAGGTTAAGAGAAAGTGCAGGAAGAAGTGCAAGAAAAGCTGATTGTTCTCAAAGTGCAAGAAGAAGTAGTAAACTTTGTTCTGTTTACGGTGATCACGAACTCTATGCAATGGCACCCGATTTATTTGCGGTGATGCACATATGTTTATAGCTTATAAAAAGTACTTGACCGCGACTCGGAACAGCATGAATGATCAGAAGAGTAGTTTTAAGAATTGATAATGTAATAGTCTAGAACGGTTGAGTGTGATGTACTTCATTATTGTTCGCCTATTTGACGCTTTCTTGCGTAATATATTTAACGTTTGGAAAAGCGGGACTGTGTAGACTGCCATGTCCATGTTGTCCATACAAATGAGAGCAACTTATTACAATCGGAATACTCCACACTTGATGCACTATCGAGAATCCTGGGCTGGGTTGGGTGGGGTAGTGCGACAGAAAGCAAGACGGAAGACCGAAATATACAAAAGATTGTTTGACCATTTGGTGTATGTAGAACGAATTGCTCGACAGAACCCAAAGGACTTTGTAGAACGCTAGCGTTGACGTCGAAGAGCATCTTAGGCACAATCGCCTCAACATTGGCTCTAATAAATGCACTTGGCGGTTTTTGAAGGCCGAGGGGGATAGTAAACACGTCAAAAATCGATTTGGGAAAGAATGATTCAATCTAAGATTGGGCTAATCTCAATATTTCTTTCTTGGAGCGGGTGACAGCGAGACGCATGTTATTGGATTGAATCTAGGTGGGCGATTACGGAACATCATGATAGTGAAGTGTAACCTGCTGCCTGTAGTGCATGTTACTCGTTCGAGAGGTGTGTAGGTGGTTACGTTTCTGAATTGGGTCTCTGTATTGGAACTGCGTGGATGACCATCTTCCCGTTTGGGATGGCTGAACACCAAACTCAAAACGAGCAACTGAAGCGCATATTTTGGCAGTATAAGACATGCCGGACTTGCCACAAATCTATTCTCGATTCATAACCACAAGCTCCTACAACACAACTTCTGTCCAGCAAAGTTGCGTTTTCTTGCCTTGGATATTGGTCTTCCGAAATCTGACGGTCACCGTTTTTGTTCTTCTACCTTGTTTCTCCCATAACCCTCCCATGCCCTTCAACTGTTCTATTGCGCTTTAGGTCAAGGCAAGGCATAGCATTGCACAGTTGCGACTAGGAGTCGCAGCAAAACCCTCTCACGATGATTGGGTATTTGTGCCCAACAAGCGAAAGAACTCTTCCTGCCTTACAACCAGGATTTCCAAACCTGTCTATACGCTTTGGTTCTTTAGAGTATAGTACGTTCTGGCCGCGTTCAGAGCGTAATAAGGGTGTTTGTCGAGGCCAAATGGTAGTATGATGCCTTTAATGAACCCGAAAGGATCTACTCGAGTGTTAAACGCAACGTCTATCTCATAGAGTATGCGTGTGGGATATACTGTTCAATAAGGCTACTTGAGTGATCAGCGCTAGTAGTGGCGAAAACATGTCATGTAGTTCCCGACATGGCACATTTTGGGCCGTCGGCGCAAGTCCCTATGCAGCTGTTCCTCGATTTCACCACATGCAACCTCGGATTCACTGTGTCCTGCATAAGAGTCAATAAACTCGGTCTTTCTTTCGTATCTTGTTGCTCCGGACTCCAGTTTTGCACTTACGATACCCTTTGTCCTTGTTGTCATTTTCCACCCTGGGCCTTACTACCTACAAGCACCAACCAGCTGGACGAAAGGGATCAAAGATTTGACCAAATCTCGTGTTGCCACCCACGAACACCCCTTGATTGCATATAGCAATCGAATTCTAAGGCTTTATCCCGACAACTGACAAACATATGTCACAGTATTGCGGCAAGCAATGCCGCGTTGGCGCAATTGATGCCTTGCTTGGGCTTTGGGGTTGCATGCGCCTTTCGCGTAACAAGCCCAGTACGGCTTTGCAAAATATGTGAAGACTGGCAATGGTATCGTCTTTGTTGCTTCTTTTGGGATTTGATACCTTTGTTGGTGTACCATCGTATAGATACTGTTCCTAACAGTACTACACTATCGTACAGAAAGGATAGTCCTTATCCAATATATCTATCCAAGACAACGATACTGTTTCTAACCGTACTACACCATCGAACGGAGAAAACAGTCTTTGATGAATGGCGGTTTTTATTTAACCACAGCTTAGCGCTGCGGCTTGTCGGTTTGACGGGGTAGAAACATTCTTTGCAATCAGTAGAACTTACTGCTACAGCAAGGATCTGTGTCGGTGCTAGCTAGCATCGTTTCTTGCCCGTAAGTTCCTGTGAACCATTGGACCGGCGTCCATTGTCAGAGCTTATCAGGTGTTGTCTGTTGACGAAAGAATACCTCTCTCTTAATCAGGCTTTCCCGAATACTACGGGAACTGGTTCTCGCAAACTACTCGTTCTCTATCGCTCTGGCTGCGTCTATCGCGAAGTAATGGATTATTGCGCTCTTTCGGTGAACTAACTTGTGAAGT
Source organism: Gracilariopsis chorda (assembly GCA_003194525.1). Classification (NCBI taxonomy): domain Eukaryota; phylum Rhodophyta; class Florideophyceae; order Gracilariales; family Gracilariaceae; genus Gracilariopsis; species Gracilariopsis chorda. Next base: position 84,980 of record NBIV01000235.1, read on the forward strand.
AGATTTTTGAATTTAGATAGTCGAATACGCAGAACTTATCCTGTTCACTGAGTACTAGGAGGTTCTCACTGCTCCTCCCTGAAAGGCTGGGTGGGAATTTTTCGCGAAGAAGATGGTAGAGTCGGAGTTAGAAACTCAAGCTGCTTTCGGAGCGATGAGAAAGCCAAGATCGCGAATGTCCAGAAGGAGGAGGATCGTCGCGCTATTGTCCTCATACCGAGGGAGGCGTTTGACCTTCCAACTCAGCCGCACTGACACCTACGACCCAGCAAACTGCAGTGCAACAAGAAATCTTCTTCTGCATTCCTAGAAATTCTTTTTTCGAGGGAACCGTGGAAGTACATTTAGTTGGGCCAATTAAGGTTGCGAACTGCTATGAGATGTTTTCGGTCGTTTACGGAAGTCGAATAAGCTTACTTGATCTAGTAGAGATACAACCATGAAAGACGGATTAAATAGAATAGTAGAGATGGGACTGCAACACCAGGCTTTCAAAAGGTAGAGGCTCTAAATCTCACAAACAACGTCGACCATGACCCGCATAAGTCACATTTCGGGGGTAGTGGGTATGGTGTGAAGGAGTGCTGCAAAGCATTAAAGTTCAGAAGCGAAAAGGGTTCAAGCAACTAACATGGTCTTTAGGACTATGCGTGTAATGTAGAGTGAATAGGTGATAAGTACTTTGTTAGTGTTCATTTATTACGAACACATTGCGATGTGAGTAAATAAAGCCGCGCCTGCCTCAACTCTGGAGAAAGGGGATAGAACTGACACGAAAGAAGCACAATTCCATTTCTGGTTCCTCGCGAGGCGCAACACTTCCGATCCAACACAACTAAAGGTTTTACCCCAATTTCTCTCCAGGCACCCCAATACTCTGCGGGGCACGTGTGTCGTAAATCTTGACTTCAAAAAGGTGAAAGGAATAGATTTTTAAGGGCACCGCAGAAGTGGATTTATTTGAGCCAATTTCGCTTATGAAGAGCTACAGGACGTCTGGCCGACGCTACTCTGGCAGAGGCGATCTTCGTTGTTGTTCTCTTGATCAACTACGGTATCGATCGTGTTCGATATATGATATCCTGTAGCACTTCAAGTTACCTGCCCACCACTCCTGGGAGCAGGATGTATCCTCTGGATCATCCTGTAGGATCACAGTTCTGCTGAGATGTTGGTGATGGGTTGTTAACCTCCACCTCTCCCTTTTCCAAAATTAAAAGATCTGTCGCTTGGCAACAGCCTGAAGGCGAACAATAATCTCTATGAAAATATCCCGTAAACTCTAAGCAAAAAGAAGAAACGAACAGAAGCCCTATAATGGCTTTGGGATTTCTACATTTTCCGGAACTATACCACTTCTTCCGCTTCCAAATGCTATTGCTAGTACTGAAAGTCGATAAATGCTCTGATAAGAGCTCTGCACATGTTCTTCTGGTAGAGGGGGAACCAAATACTGTGCTTTTTCTTGGGATATAGTTACCTGAACAACGTAATCGGTGTCTTGGCTGGAAGAAGCGTCCAAAACGTTCATAAATAACATCTTTCAGAACCGTTCACCCCTGCGATAAAAATAGGACTGCACTACAAGTGGCGTCGAGCAGACATTTGTGCATCATAATTTTTGATTCATACCTCCTCCAACATTGTGTGTTCTGTCTGTTTCATCTGAATGCAGCAATAAGTTCTATTTGCTCGCACAAACTCCTCACAAGATTTACATCATTCGCTTGAGCTTTGGTTGCTTCATATCTTTGAAATCAGGAGAACATTGTCATCAACAACAGCTCCTCTTCAAAATGTTTGTCCTTAATAAAGAAAAGATTAGTTCTCGATTGAATGGATATTAGGGTAAAGAAAGTGCTGTGATACTTGAGGAAGGCAGATGAATGTCAGTACGTGTACGTTCCCAGAGCGTTTTATTCCATCAACTTTCAGCATGTGACACAAAGGGGACACTGCGCTCACCTCGCAGTCGGCTGTGTCGGCAGACGAACCAACCCACGTGCTCGTCATTTCCACTTTTCGGAGGAGACCTCCGACCAAGTTTGTTGTCTTTTTGACTTCAATTGAGGCTTCTTTGGAAAGCTTTTTTACTCAAAAGCAGATTTTCTTGTAATCCATCTCCAACACTTAGAACCCAGTATCTCTGTATATTGACAATCCTCTTGGCTCTGCTCCTCATTCTCAAAACGCTACTGAGTCTCTCGAAATTGACTTGTTCTCCAAGCGATAGATATTGCTGGTTCACCAGAAAGTGCTGCCGATTGTCTTGTTATCAATCCAAGTCTAACTAGCCCTGACTAAAACTCAGTGTTGATGCTTCGCATGCTCGTTGGATACAGGCACCAGCAACCACCTTGAACGATTTGTTTCAAGCTTGACTCCCTTCATGAAGATGCATTGTTGAAATTTGATCTCCCCGTATCACCCTCTGAGTTCAACCCTCAATTACATAATGCAGCTTGAAACAGCACATGTAGATCTTTGTCTGCTCTGTTCTGAATGGAAACACTGAGTATTACCGAAAACAATAATCAAGGTTTGACTTCGGCTGCTGATGTCTCCATGGACAGGAGATGCTCCAGATTGGCAATTCATGGTAACTCTTACTCACTAATACGGCCAAAAAACTGACATTCAGCAGGGCCTTTTAATTGGGAGGTAGCGTTAGAAGACTCAGAGCTTGGTGCAGTCCCCTTGTATCTGATCTCGTTATTCAAAAGAAACATATCATATATTGGTAGTGTACCCATTAACAATCAGAACGCAAGAAGCGTGAACTAAGATGATGACGAAGCCCTCGAAGCCCGCTTCATGACATTCTTGTCAACGGTTCCATTCTAAAGCAGTTACCTTTGGGGACATCTTGAAATGGTACTCGAATGAATTCTGATTGCTGACTAAGATTGCAAAGGCAGCAGTTGACCGCAGTCAGGGCTCAAGAACATAGAACAGAACATTGTAGATGATGTGATAGCGGCAACGGCAACTAAAAGAGTGTGAAGTGCCAGGAAATACCAATGACGACTCTTCAAGACGCCTTTTTTCAGAATCAAAAGGTGGCGTTTAATGTGCATCAACCAGGCGAAGTGTTTTGGTGACACCCATGGAAAGAAACCATGAAACCAAAACGGGACGTCTAGAGGCCATGAGCAGAAGTGATGTCGCCCGCTACTCTCTTGATATGGAACACTGGGTAATGCAATTTGAGTTATTTTTGATGCTACAGTCCTTCAGGTACCAAATACTTCCGGGTCAGAAAGAGAGCAAAACCCTTTCTGGGTTGGGGCAAAGTGGTGGTTCTCGGTATTTCAAATCGGTAACAAAGCTCCTAAACTTTGGATGCCTTGAAACGGAGGCAGTTTGATGCTCAACAAAAGCGTCAGTTTTGAGGCTACATGGCACAACAAGGACAGAAAGCTACGAAGGATGAAGAGTTGTCGGGCTTGGCGGAAACTTGTGAGTAAAAAATGCATGGCGCTTAAACCCATGTTGAAGGTTGCCACCATCTCGCACGTACATGCGATTCTGACCAACCGTTTCTGTCTGTTGGGGTTACGGGGAGGAAGCAATTGACATTTTGAAGCAGACATATGGGATTGATAAGGTTCATATTAGTAGAATCAGAAATATCTAGCTGGTTGCAGTTGCTACTGAGAGTTGACCTTGGTATCAACGGTACCACGGGCATGGTGCAGTGTCTTTAATGCGGGCCCCAATGCAATCAGTCGATTGTTATGGGTTCAGGATGAACGAACATGTACCTCTTGTTGCCCTTTTCTTACAATTGCGCCCATTATTATCAGCATTTACAAATTCTCGAACGTGGGGGCTTGTTCCAACGCTTTTAAGCCGTGCTTTTTCCGTGTAAAGTCATTTCCCCTACATCATGTCTCGCATTTGGCTTGTTGTGTTCTTCCAAAGCTGTTGCTTTAACATGATTTGTGGGTAACATGTGGCAAACATTGTGAGCAAGAAGAGCCAGAACACATTCGTTTGAAGATGCACTGCATTACAACAACCGAAATCTACGGCCACCCAAACGCCGAGTCTCAGCTCCTCATTTGTTATAAAAGCTGGCCGGGTGGCTGCACAGGAATTTGGCACAACTATTACCCCTCTCCAAAGTTCAACACTACTCAACCCAACACGCAAGCTTTGCTTCATATTCAAAAGCACAATGATTACCGGCTCCAAGCTCTTTTTCATTGTGTTGTTGCTCTCTGTCGTTCTTTCGTGCGCCTGGGCCGACGCTACCAAATCTATCGAAGTCAGCGAAGCTACCGAACTGGATAATGAACATGATGGCTTTGTTTTGCCTATCTCGATGCGTCAGAGAGGATGCCTATCGCGATGCATAAGAGGGTGTAGAAGAATTTGTAACAGGTTTCTTACGTCTAGCAGTGGGAGACGTAGGTGCCGGAGGGCGTGCAGGAATATCATCTAATATGCTTTGAAGGATGTGCGCCGTGCTCTTTCAGAAGAAGAGCTGCAGTTGATTTGCTGCTACAGCCCGCGCGCTGTGTGCCTCTAGCTTGTGATGGACTGTCTTGCTGATGATACCGTCCAAGAATATGACTTCATGCTTAAGCTCAAGCATAGTAAACTATTGTGCATCATGCGTTTTGTCCACGACATTTAGTGCGATATACGTTTCTTGCCGCGCCATTGAAGAGGGCGGCAAGAACAAAGAAGCCTCCATCTCTCACTCAACCGTGCGCCTCCCTGCCGTGAAGCGCACAGCCATGCACTTGTTAGGCTATACAGTTACCCTGTAGAAGATCGACTCGATCTTTAAACTTTTTGGGACCAGTGCTATACCCATGTCCTGATTCAAAGCTGCAAAGGTTCTCAATGAGTATACACAGCGCTACGCAACAGCACGCGCAAGTAACATACACCCGATTGCCCTGTTGACCCCCACTCTCAACGCCATCGCGATTCATGTCAAGTTTAGAAAGCGTCTTTTCACGCACTTGTGTTTTGACCATATGTTAAGGTCAAAGTATTCTAATCCGACCGAGCGAAGAGAATATAATTACTCTGAGTGTGGATAATCAGTGAACTATTTCAATATCAAAGAAAAACGGTACACGTTGAAAGTCAAAACAAATCGCTATACCACACTTCTACGTTCAAAACTGCGTGGAAAGATATAAATTGCAAGTCATATACTGTCCAGCAGGTGAGATGTTGACCGATTTTCTGACGAAGACTTTGCAAAAACCCAAACATTTGTACTTGGTGAACAGGCTAGGTCTAAAACAGTTATAGAGTTGAGTGGCGGTGTTGTAGAAGCATCTAGAAGATGGGAAACAACATATTCAGCTCTCTGACTGATATATTTGTCAAGCTTGATATACCCGTACCTCCTTTTGCCAACGGACAAAAGAAGTCACGAGCCCTACGTCTTGCAAATATAATCTGGAGCGAACCAGAATATGAACATGAACGCTCAGTTGCGCAGTTCATCATTAAAAATCGCATTACCCCCGATCCCTCTCGACCTATAACATTATCTGGCTCTCCGTACGGTCAACTTCCCCCAAACTCTGCACCTTCTTCATCGCAACCGTTTGTTCTACAACAAAGAACCAAATCTCAGTCTCCGTCCAACGCACCAGCGTACCCTACCGCACAAGTTGCACCCGGGTTAGTCTCCAACCTTGAGCAAACGCTCCAAAGGCTATCATTTGACGAGACGACAACGGAACAACGAAACACTTTAGCACCCCCCCCTCCAATACCCCTGTCTACCTTGCCACACCAGAGCCGCCTGGACAAGAATACCTCGGATTATCGGTACAACATGCACCCCACTTATGCTGTTCAACAACAGGCAACCCACATTCCACAAACAGACAGACTCTGACAACCCACCACCGCATCCTTCTTCGTACCATCCTGCTCCACACCGCACAAGAAATCAAACCCACCAAGATGAACGTAACAGATACGAACGTCATATAAAACTTGCCAACGCATTCAGTACTGTCTTCAAGGACACCACACAACGCTTCAGTGGTACCATCGACGAATCATGGCCCGAGAAGCGCATCCTATTTGAAGACATAATGCGAAACTACCGAGAAACTCCCTAAGAAGGACTTGAGTTTCTGAACAACCTGTTCTCAGGAGCAGCCCGCACATACTTCCAAACATTCGTTCAAGGCAAAGTACATTCGTACAGGCCATGCACCTTTTGGAACGGCACTTTCACAGAGAGCCCGTCCAGGAAGGGATCGTTGCAAAACTATACAGCCTAACGTTCGAGGAATTCGTATCCTCAGCGTGCTCCCTCAACGATACGTTCGCAAAATTGACAGCCAAAATCGACGAACTTTTCCTGTGCACACCGCACCCATTCCAGGCAGAATATAACAAGCGACGTATTTTGCACCGAGCTGTAGCCAAGCAACAATGGGCACTCATCACTCTCAATCGCACCTCGTCAGAACTACCCACGTATACAGACTTGGTCACTGCACTAGCATCCGTTCTTCAAAAGCATGTGGCACGACAACGGGTCACTTCACCGATACCGACAGCTGAAGCATTCTACACCAATCCTCGATACGGACGTTCTACGCACCCCTGGTCGCATCACCAAAGCCATACACGCCACAACAAAAATACTTAGGGTAACCAGACCAACCGCTTCGATGGGAGCAAACACAACCAACATGAGCGACACAGATATCGCCCTTCGTCACGCATGTTCCGTGTCAAGCGCCAATATGACCACAAAGACAGACGCAGCAACAACACCATTTACGAATTCGTAGAGGACCTTGAACCACTCGATACAGTGAACGATAACGATCACCAAGACAATTTTTCCTCGCCTGCACCCGAAGCTGATCCCGCACCCTGCCTTGACACCCCCGCAGATCAGCCAGCCGAAACTCCTGCAACTCCACAACCATATGCTGAATGTAATTTACTCTCAGTGGCTACTGCTTCTGCCAACTACCACGAGCAGTCTTGCCACTCCGCATTACCGGATAAGGATTTTTAAGTGGGAGCCAATCTGGTCATCTGCCTCCCAAACCTAAACCTCCTGACCCTATAACCTCACCCATTCACCCCTCTAGAAATCTGAAGCCCTTGCGTTTTACGCTACATAACCTACGCCGTCGACTGCGACCCGCCCTCACCCGAGGCACAGACCGTCTGCTACCACGCATCGCTCGTCTCATCCCCCCCCGCCATCACCGCGGCCGTCCCCCCGAACCCCTTAACACCACCTCCCATCCCATTGAAACCGTCCATTCACCAGAGGTTTTCCTATCCAACCATGAAGGACAATACCACAAAATCCGTACCCGATTCCTCGGTGCTTGTGTTGACTCTGGAGCCTCCCGCACTGTCATCGGTGAAGCTCAACTCAATGCCCTCCGCCAACATTGCCCCTCTCTCTCACCTCTACGCACTGAAAGCCTTTACTTCCGCTTCGGCGACGGCTCACGCCCCAGTCCTGGCTCCCTTGTTATAACACTCTCCACAACCACTGGCACATCGGTATCATTCCGTGCACACGTGGTCACCTCTGATATACTACTTCTCCTCGGACTTGACCTCGGCATCACACAACGTCACGTCCTTGATATGCACGCCCAAACTATCCGTTCCAAACTGGAAGGCTGGACCCAACCTCTATCCTTTGCCAACGGGCATCTCTTCTGGACCTGGGAGCCTTTCCATCTCCCCAATTCCGGGTCCCACATTGCGTACACATATGCCAAGTCGCCATACACGATCAAAGAACTTCGGAAGCTTCACTACCCATTCTTCCACCCTTCGGCCAAGAAGTTGTACAGTCTAATACGCCGCTCCTCCCCAGAACGCGTTTCACCCCACAAACTTGAGCTCCTGCACAATATAGCAAGGGCATGTGAAACCTGTACGCGCTTCTGATCGAAGCCGCTGCGATTCCGCGTTGCAATTCCTGAGGAAGATATTGTTTTCAATCAGGAGCTGGCACTTGACCTCTTCTGGTTGGATGGAAAGGCCGTTCTCCACATCGTAGATATCGACACCGGCTTCTCTAACGCCGTGTTTCTCACTGGACACTCTGTCTCTGATATGTGGACAGCCTACAATTTAGCATGGTCCTCGGTCTACATCAGCCATCCCAACTGCTTCAGAACAGACTCTGGTAGTGTCTTTACCGCACAACGCTGGCAGTCAATAACCTCCGAACAGGTTATCGAACTGAAGATCAGTGGCGTCGAATCACATATCTCTCTCGGACTTGAAGAACGCTATCACGCTCCTTTGCGGCGACTGTACACCAAAATCCGCCATACATCCCCAACAGTTGAACCCCCTATCGTCCTCCGTTTTGCCACCAAGACAATGAACGACACAGTTGGACCGGAAGGATACGTTCCATCCCTTCTCGCTTTTCCCCGCTTCCCTGCGGTGACAAGTGAGCTACCTGACCAAAAAGAACGAATGAGAGCGCTGGAAACCGCACGAACAGAATACGCTTCAATCGTTGCACGTCTCCGAATCTCCAGAGCCCTGAGAGCCCGAATCCCGCCGGCATCGCACTACATCCTCGTACCTGGAGATGCATTCCATGTCTACCGTGACGGAAAGAAGCATTCCATGTCTACCGTGAGGGAAAGAAGCATTCCATCGGCCCCGTCCCAGTCGTCCGTGTCACAGACAAAGAGGTCTACGTCAATCGAATGGGAAGCTCGCGCACTTTAACATCTCACAAGTGGTACCCTCGTCTATCTTCACAGACTATCACGCTCTAAATGCACTCCAGCGGCAGCTCCAAGCGTTTCAAAGCGACACCTCAGTCCCAGTCCACACTCCACCCACATTGCAAGGGCAGCCTGCACACGGCATCCTGATCACTGAAATCATCCCATGCGGCGATCCATGCAACGATGACCCAGTGTTCTTACCAGCAAAGCGCAAAGAACTCGAGGGACTTTTGAAACGCGGCACCTACAAGGTTGTGTGCAAGGAGGAGCTCCCTATCGACGCGAGCATTATCGGAGGCCGATTTGCACTGTGTTTAAAAAACGCGGAGACATACACCCTATTATACAAGGCACATTTTATCGCTCAAAGGCATATGGAGAAAGAGAAAGGGAGCATCGTTCACCATGCTACTACCCTGCAACAGAGCTCTATCCGCATGCTTCTCGCGCTAGCCGTCATCTATGTCTTCCAACTCTTGTCAACCGATATCACTCAAGCGTACCTGCAGTCCGCCTCCGACCTGATGCGCGACATCTATACTCGCCCTTCAAAGGAATTCGAGCTCGCGCCCTACAAGCTATTAGAACTCTGGTGTCCCCTTTACGGGCTCACGGAGTCTGGCGACTATTGGAGATACACGTTCTCAGAGCACATGCAACACGACCTGCGGATGAAACAAGCCATCGGCGATATGTCTTTGTTGTTCAAGCATATCAAGGGAAAACTGTAACACTGATCACAATGAAGGGTAGGAATGGTGAATGATTGTCTGGGCTCCCTCTTTCTCAGGGAGCTTTGACTTTCTCACCTCTTTTATAGTAATACTAGACTAGCGTAATGTATACGCAACGTGACTACACTGTCGCCGAACAGCTTGAAGTGCTACAAGGGTGAAAGAACTGTCTCCTACGAGCTTGAAGTGTTACAAAAACTCACTGGCCTCGCTGGAACCTACGTCGACGACTCACTACTTGCCGGTACACCCACTTTCATGAAGGATACAGAAGCAACTGCGAAGAAGTTTGAATCTAAGCAAAAGTGTAACAAAGTGATGGTGAATGAAGTCTGACGTAGGCTGTCTTCTGTGTTACAAAAAGGTCTTGGACAATTTTGTCTTCGCCGGACTCGAGGTTTCAACTGTCCCGAATGGGTTTTGTTTCCACCAGCGAAAGCCCATATAACGACTTGTGCCCCTCGAGCCTGACACGACCTTCAGTGCATTCAACAGTAGGCTGATGTCAATAAAATGGATAACACACACACGCCCAGATGTATCATTTCGAGTATCGCAACTGGCTCAAGTCACGGAATTAGCCTTTTCCAAGGACCATATTAACCAGCTCAACTCATCGGTAAATCACCTGCGCTCTACCTCTAAGCAATGTATTCTGCAACAAAAACTCGATCTACCGTCATTGTACATTCGAGTTTGCGCTGACGCCGCCCTTGCCAACAACCCCGAACAGTCCTCACAACTAGGATATATCGTTACAATATGTGACAAAAACAACAAGGGCAATGTGTTGTGCTATCGTTCGTACAAATCTCGAAGAATTGTTAGAAGCGTACTGGGTGGGGAAATATACGCGTTTGACGTGGCATATATGTTGCGCTACGATTTGAAAAGATCTTGGATCGGAAGCTAAGGTTATGTATGCTGACGAACAGAAAGTCTCGATTTGATACGATTGTTAAGAATTCGTTTATGACAGAGAAACGGCTTATGATTGACGTCAACGCCGCACGAGAAGCATACTAGAAGTTAGAGATCTCTGATATCGGTCATGTTGATGATCCAGACAACCCCGCTGACGGCTTAACCAAAGCCAAACAATGTAACGGGCTGAATACCGTCCTACAAACCGGTACCGTTAACCATGAGGTCAACCAATGGGTTGTGCGAAACGACCGGAGCGTCTTCACGCCACATGACTGAAATTTCAACTGCCACTTGCACACTTTGACATCCGAGACGTCAACTATCTACCCGTCTTCTCTTTCTTTCTTAGAAAGATAGTGAATGATAATCATACGTCACTGCTGACAACGCGCAAATGGTCAGATACGAAAGGTCGTCAGGAAAGTAGTATATGTAGGCCCGGTCACTGCCTGAAACCACAATTGTAAAAGGGTAACCTTCTTGTAACATACTCCACTACCTTCCTCGTAGTTGACATAGTTCTACGCGGTTGGTGGACGTTAGAAGTCACATTTCTTACGCAACTCTCTACGGAGCGACAGGGGATCCATATTTGTCCAAATATTGGCCAAGTCAAAGACGTTATTTTATTGGAGCTGAAGCGGGAGAGTGACGCGCTTTGTTTACAAAATTGCATGGAGCGTGGGCGTATGTGCTGTCATTTTGTGAGCAAAAAGTAGCTGGAATCCTGATTGGGAATCTGTCCGGGTCATTCTCTCCGAAGCCATAGGGGGCACCGACGATTGCCACGCAATACTGCACAGCATGTCTTACAGGTGTTTGGAGGATTCTCGGTCACATTCACATAGGAGAGGCGACGCTCTAGTGAAATAAGCATATCTCAAGCAGCACAATTGGTTCGAAGGCATTCGTTGAACATCTTGCGGAGCTATCCACCTGACATTCTCTCACGTCTTCGCGCCGCCTCCGCGTGTCTTTCTGACTGCATCCTCGTCGTATTTTTGCGCCTCTTCCCGCCTCCCCTTGCAGATAGTCTCTGGGCATCTCTTTTCTTTCATTGGCTACAATAGCTTACTTTCTAATGCGCAATATGGCAAACGCGACACGAAGCGTCGCACTTGTGCAAAAGCAACCGTTGCCCACGAGAACCTGTTTATACGTCATCTACAGTAACATTACTGAATGACTGCTTGCTCGTTCCCTCTTTCGATTGCGAAAGAATTTGTCGGCAAGGAGCCGCACTCCCGAAACATAGGCTTGCATGCCGTTCTGGTTCAGTAAAATTCCTACAACTTCATTAGTTTCTGGGAGCGAACTTCAGCGGAAAAAGTCCCTATTATTTAATTATCAACAACTGGCACTGATTTGCTCTGTGACCAGACCTTTGTAATCACAGAAAGTGTGAGTTTGTCCACAGACTTGGTGTGTTTGATACCTGGTTTGAAAAGAAATAGAGCATCGCAATTGAAAACTTGCTGAAGCAACGTTCAAGATAAGAAAGGGAAACGTTGCCAGGAGTACTCAATGTCTGTGGGATGGTTTGCAGAGATTCGAAGCGAAAATCCGAGTTCAATATGCCAAGAGCTAACTTTATCCTGCGGCGCCCTCTTATTGAGGCTACGCTGTTCAAGGCAACACAATCAGTATACACCAAACCTATGCAAACTTCTTAAGATGGATTTGTAATGCCCAGCTACAGCTCAGACATTGGACGAAGAGTTGATAAGCTACAAAATAGGAGCTTCTGCGAAGAGCACCGCACCTTATACCTATTACCATGTAGCCTACGTGCCCTTGTAAACCATCTCCCCTTGAGAAAGAGCATTGGGATTGTTCAACGAGTGTTGCCGGGTGGAATCAAACTCAAAACCGTTTGTAGTCATAAATACGCGGTCCACTTTCAACGTTTTTTGTGACAAGGCACCAAGTACGTAAGACTTACAAGAAGGCAGAATCATAAGAGTAATTATTGCTACTGAGAGTGGGACACGAGACAGCTAAACGTTGCACAAAGGTGGCGGGCTCTGCTGCGCGGGGACCTCATTTGATGATATACTCTGGCTTTGTGGCTGCAAGTTCCTGTGAGAGATGCAGTTCACTTAGGCGAAAGAAATGTTCTACTTTAATCAGAACCGCCCAAACTTCATACTTTTGTTTCTTTTATATTTCACATGCTGCTCAGGGTGCTGAACAAGGGAATATATTGATTACAAAGTCTATTTGGAAGGAGATTATTTGGAACCAAGGCGTTAACGCCCTGTTCTATGCTAAGACTACTCATATCAAATATCCATTGCTATCCTTTGTTCGTACGATGCACTTCTTTGGATGTACATGCTGTGCGGATAGCTGGTTTCACTGTGGCTCTCCTATTCATAAGCCAACATACTGCTTCTCGGGCGGTATCCTATCCCACAAACCTCGTATACAAACATCTATGACTTTGGCGGTCGGTGTTTCTTTTGAATGTGCGTACCCAAACCTTGTTGGGAAGAAAATCTGAGAAAACATTCTGGACAGCCAAATTGCCCCGAGTGTGGATGCTTTTGTCGAATGTGATTCTGTAATCCAGTTTTCTTGTTATACTGCTTTCCACATTTTTCGCAGGAAAAGCTTGGCGTCGTAGACCCAGAATGAACTTGACTGTGAGCATGTAAAGCCTCTACCGACGCAAACGTTCTGTTACAAACAGAACATCTGCTATCTGCATGCTTCGCTTGGTGGCGATCGATAAATTTCTTATAAGGTGTTGAATAGGAACAAAGAACACAGGTGTACGTTTTTGAACAGTTTTGTTGATGGAACGCGGTTTCGGCAGGAGTGTTAAATGTGCGCATGCACTTAGCACACGTATACCTACTGCGTCTGCTTGGTTCTCGTTTCTGAACTTCGGTCTCAGGCGCAGATGTTTCTGGCCTGCTGTCAGTTTCTTCTGCCCCTCCAGTAGATGGAACAGCGATATTGGGAGATGCGCGTTGTTGCTGTGACTTTGGCGCCTGGTGTTTCTTTTGAATGTGTAAACCCAAACCTTGTTGGGAAGAAAATCTGAGAAAACATTCTGGACAGCCAAATTGCCCCGAGTGTGGATGCTTTTGTCGAATGTGATTCTTTAATCCGTTTTTCTTGTTATACTGCTTTCCGCATTGTTCGCAGGCAAAGCTTGGCGTCGTAGACTCAGAATGAATTTGATTATGAACACGTAAAGCCTCTACCGACGCAAACGTTCTTTTGCAAATAGAACATCTGCTATCTGTATGCTTCGCTTGGTGGCGATCGATAAATTTCTTAAACGGTGTTGAATAGGAACAAAGAACGCAGGTGTACTTTGTTGAACAGCTTTGTTGGTGGAACGCAGCTTCGACTGGGGTGTTAAATGTGCGCATGCACTTAGCACACTCATCCCGCCTGCGTCTCTTGGGCTCTCGTTCCTGAACTTCGGTCCCAGACCCAGACATTTCTGGCCTGCTTTCAGTTTGTTCTGCGCCTCTGGTAGATGGAAAAGCGAAATTGGAAGATGCGCGTTGTTGTTGTGACCTTCCTGCGGTGAATAGACCTCCAGAAGATGCACTTTGTGGCCATCCTGCAGTAGATGGACCTGCGACATTGGATGATGCAAGTTGTTGTTGTGGCCACCCTGCATTTGATGGACCAGCGACACTGGACGATGCACGTTGTTGCTGTGGCCATCCTGGCGTGGATGGACCTGCGACACTGGGATATGAGTGTTGTGTTCTTCTTGCTCTAGATGGACCAGCGCCACCAGCGCCACCGGAAGGTGTCATACCGGTGGGAGGCTGAGACTTTTCGGATACTTCTCCTGGGAAGCGCAGTAAAGAAGGATGCACAATTTGGCGTGCTCTCGCTGCTTCGACACTTGCTGGAATTCCCGAGCAGTCCGCGTCGAGGTTCAGTAGTATTTGATTAACGGAATCTCGGGAACGCTTTTTTCGTTCTGTGCTGTTTGCTGAACTTCCGCTCGGATTAGTGCTACCCTGCGAATTGTTTTGTGATGGCATTATAGATTTGGGTTTCTGTTTTTGGATATTATCGGTTTGGTTAGGTCGGCGTTTGTTGCTGTGAGTGTTTGTCTTTGTTACTGTTGTGTTCTTATGTTTATGGATGGATGGTGCAACATTTGTTGCGCTCATTGTACTTATAGAAGATGTTAGGACTGATGCAGGTCACAGCTCCTTCCCGAAATTCCTGTTTCAGTCTACAACATGAACTTTAACCTTGCAGTTTTCGCGTTCTGTGCGTGATTTATTTTTCCATCGACTGTGCGGGGTATAAGTGGTAGTCATAGAAAATACACGAGTTTCTTGAATTCTCAATACATAGTTCATAGAAGCAGTTGTGTGGCAGGCACAAGCGGCCAATCATCACAATCTTTGTATTTATTGTATTGAGAACATTTGACAGCATTTATTATAAATCAGAGGCTATTTGCGACTGTCTACTTTTGAATCCTAGTTAGACAGTCAGCAGTCACCCATTTTTACCTCCTAGTCCGTCAAATTATTAGCAAGAAAGATTTGGAGGTACTCTGCATATGGTTTGTTTTGATCGATGGCTGATTTAGTGCTTTGAAAATCGCTACACGTAGTCGTCAATCGCTGTAATGTGCTTTCAGGAATTGGTCAGTTACAAGTAAGTTCTTTGAAGTGTTTTAATACTTGAATTATTGTGCTTCTTTCTTATAGCTCAATGCTAGATCTTTATTTTTTGGGTAGTGTAGGAGACACAGAGCGGCAAGAGCCATGTGCTCTGCTCCACAGAAAGGCAACAGCCTGACGCGTTCAGTGAGTCCCAGAAGGCATCACTGCTCCTACATGGAGGGAAGGGTGGGAAAAGAAAAGCGTATCGCAAGAACGCAGTATGCCAAGAAGACGCGCCGGCGGTGATGGTTGTGGGGGAGAACGATCGCCGCCGTCGCAGATCGAGAGCTAGAACCTCTTATCCGGTGCTGGCTGATGCCAAGTCATCATCTGCCGTTGCGATCTAGCATCCCGCCTAACTACAGTGCGGAAATAAATCATCTGCGTTCCTTGAAATCCCGACTAAAACTTTTGGGGTTTTAAGGAACGCAGAAGATGATTTGTCACCTACAGCAATGCATACAAGCGCGGTGTTCCTTTGCTGCTTCAGTCCTTCAGACATGATACTTGAATGGCTCATCTTCCAGTTGAACGGCATCACTGCATATGCGAGACCGATTGATTGACTTGAGGGCAGTGTTGAATATATAAAATTATGCGATCATGCAGCACTTAATCATCAATATTGGTCCAACGATCATTATGTTTTAGTCGTTGTTTGCGTTACACATTGTTATCTGTAAATGAGGCAAACCCAAGACTTTGCGAAAAGTAAGAGAAAAGGAGGTGATCACAAACCACAAACGATGAGATCATACTATCAGGCCCAGGTATTGTGCAAGAGGAACTTTCTTTAGTAAATCTTGTGAGATGATCGAAGTGCCCTAAAATAGTAGCGGGTGTGAGTGCTAAGGAAAGTTGAGCGCAGAATAACATCGTAGGGTTGTATCGTTACATAATTTCTATGCAAACAAAAGTACCTAGAAGGACATATCTTCCCATCGCCATTGCTACTTGAAACCAGCAATGTTACTATTTATCGAGTCCGCTGCTCAAATTCAAGCACGTGGCATAGCACGCTTTATCTGTTATTTTATAGGATGGTCACGTACTCCAAGCGTGAATACTAGATGTTGGAACGGTAGAAGGGGAAGGTTATTTAATCTGGTGGAAAGGAAGGATCGAACCTCAAACAGGAATAGTCCTATCTGGGATAGGGATCTACTCGTACACTGCAGAGCTAGCGGCGTTCCGGCGAGCTCTATGCGAAGTTGCTGTGAAAGTTTGCTGCGGCTGGAGAGGGACAATCAGATTTGCAACGGACTCGAGAAGCCTCGCTCAAGGCTTGCAAACGTCCCAACGTCCCAACGTCCCAAACAATATCTGAACGCATGACATTGATGATAAACTATTGTCAATGCCAAATTGTTTGGGTACCAGGACACTGCGGGCTACCATAAAACGAAGCCGCCGACGAACTTGCAAAGAAAAGCGTTGGTCTCCCCATTGCGCAGCAACTCCAAAAAGAGATCGACTCCCTGGAAGTGAAGCAGAGAACTCGCGTCCGTCCTACTAGCGCAAAGCCCGTAAGCGGAGTCCCAGAGTCGCTGTCAAATGTAGTGACTCTAAGGAGGGCGCATACTGCCCTGTCGCAAATATTTACCGGCCACGTTTCGACGTTACATCCAGTCTCTACTTTTCTGCACAACAGGAAATGTTTCTGCCCCCTCTGATGTGGGCTCAACATACTTAATAGTGTAGACCACTTCGTTCTTAGATGCCGCCGAAGAGCGGCATCCCGGCGTCGAGAGCTCCCACCTCTCCGAGACATATGGAAAACAACTAGAGAGAGAGGGTTTCTTCTCAGTATAGCCCCTACCGTAGTCCTGGAATTGGAGAGACGAGCTCATATAAACAAATACACATAGCACGCTTCCAGTTTCAGCAAGAACTTCAGTTCTCCACACCGATCAGAAACTGCAGGCTGAAGACTTTGAAGCAGAAGAGTAGCCACTCCAGTGCATATTTTCCCAGATTCCCAGAGTCTTTGAGGGAATTCTTTTAAATGAAGATGCAATAACCTGAAAAGGCGTCTTCTCTGGAATTGTGACATGAAATCAGTCTTGCCAGATTTCACCGGCTCATAGTAACGCCAACTGCAACGGGCGCAATTGAGAAACGCAATTGAAGGACACTGTCGGGTGCTTGTAATTGGAATGAGAGTCCGAAGAGTTGCAGAGCATGCGAAAGGTCGTGATCATAGGTAGTATACTTAAAGAGGAAGTTCTAGTCTTTGTGCCAGAAGAGGACGCTCATCGATCCGTCAGAAGAACAGTTGTGTAAAGAGAAAACATCCCAGTTGCATTGGTAGCAATCGCTATGGAAAACACAAATCCTACGCCTAATCCTTCTGGATCGATCAATCTGAAGCCGAACAAGCCGCAGGCATTTAGTGGAGCACGAGACTTCCTTGTTGTCAACACGTGGTTGTATAAAGTTGAACAGTATTTCAATTTTATCCAGCTTGCGAACGGGAATGTCATCTTGTTGGATGAGAATCGAATTTCCTATGCAACAACCCTACTCACGGATACTGCAGCAATTTGGTGGTATACGCTTTTGAAAGCGGGTTCAAGCCCAACGACATGGGAGACTTTTTTGTGAGTGCCATCCGCAAAGAGTTTGTTCCAGAAGACCATGAAAGACGTGCTCGGGATGCATTGCGTTCATGTAAGCAAACGAGCTCTGTATCCGAGTATCTTTCTCGGTTTCGAAACATAGTTCTCACCATTCCGGACATGAGTTCTAGCGAGAAGTGGGACAAAATTGTGAGTGGATTGCAGACAAAGATTCAGTTCGAGGTACGAAAGGCCAATTGTCAAGAATTCGAAGAAGCCACAAAAATTGCTATGCGCGTCGAAGCTGCATTTTCTGGTGTTTCTTTACCTTCCGATCTGAACGAACCTAAATCTGCTGCTGACAATATGTCCGCACCTGCGCCTATGGAAATTGGAAATACACAAGTGCATAAGCCTCCGCGTTCAAAGCAACGCCTAGAGGACATTCGTAACAACGCTTGTTTCTATTGTCATAAGCCAGGGTGCCGTCCGTGGATGCATCGTAAAAAGGGTGGGGCTGGAAATGTTTCTGTAGCCAATATTGAGGCGGCGTTAGGGTCGGAAGAGCATCATGATAGTGTATATTCTGACAGTTCGGAAAACTAAAAAAGTCCTTCTAGAATCAAGAAGTGCACGTTAGAAGGACGTGTTTATGGTGACGTGTCGTTGCAGAACCTTTGTGATTCGGGATCTGCCGAAGTTCCGTGTGTTCCATTATTGGTCCTGGATGGAACGTTCAATAGTATTCCTGCTCAAGTGCTGAAGGATGATGGGTGCTCGACAAATGTGATATCACGGGAGTTTGCTCGCGCTAATGAGCATCTGCTTACTTTCACGCCTGTGTTGATTGATGTGAGCCATTCTAAGCGAGGTGTTCAAGAAATATCTACTGAAATGGTCGCAAATGGGACCGTTTCACTCGGGTCTTACTCTTACACAGGCAACTGGGTTGTGGCGGACTGTCGCTACGATGTTTTACTCGGCATGCCATGGCACACTGAGGAAAATCCACAGGCCGATTACCGCGCTCGAACCCTTACCGTTGGTGGTCATCTTCTTAAAGCTAGTCCAGTGTCGCGTCGCTCGGCCTTGCAGGTCACAAACATTGGAGTGAAGAAATTTCGTCGTCTGCTCCGCCGAGGAAAACAGGGCGTCGAAGTCTTTCGGGTTGTCCAGGTGTCTTCGTCGCAATTTTCTCCGGCATCTAGGCCTGAGGGCCCGAAGGCAAAACTGTTAGATGAAGATGATCCGGATCTCTGCGCTTTGTTGCATGAATTTGAGGATGTCTTTCAGGAGGAGCTGCCCGATGGACTACCACCCAAGCGTGATGTGGATCATGCTATTGATACTATACCAGACAGCCAACCGCCACATCGTCCACTGTATCAGTTGTCGCCAGCCGAGTTGGTTGCTGCCCGCGAATATGTTGACAAGCTCTTGCGCTCCGGCAAGATACGACCAAGCAGGTCCCCTTATGGCTCTCCTTTATTTTTTGTTAAGGAGCCTGGACGAGCGTTGCGCGGTGTTGTTGACTATCGTGGGTTAAATCGGATAACCAAGCGGAATAATGCCCCTTTGCCGCGATGTGATGAAATGTTCGATCGTTTGGGGAAGGCCCGTTTTTTCTCAAAGCTAGACCTCAAGACGGGTTTCCATCAGATACGCCTGCGTCCTTCCGATGTTGAGAAGACGGCTTTCAACTCCAAATATGGACAATTTGAGTACTTGGTGATGCCCATGGGGTTGTGCAATGCGCCGGCAACCTTTCAGTCGCTGATGAACCGTGTTCTTCACGACTATATTGATCGGTTCCTGGTTGTATATATCGACGATATCCTTATATACAGTGACACCAAGGAGGAACATCTTGCTCATATTCGCATGGTTTTGGAACGATTGCAAGAGCATAAACTTTATGCTTCTCCAAAGAAGTGCTCGTTTATGCTTGAGGAGGCTGAGTTTTTGGGTCTGGTTTTCGGACGAGATGGCATACGCGTACACCCGCATAAAGTCGAAGTCATTCAGAACTGGCCTCGACCTATCAACTTGACTGAGCTACGTAGTTTCCTTGGGTTGGTCCAGTTTTTCCGCCGATTTATACGTGGGTTTTCAGCTCGTGCGGCGCCTTTGTATGTCCTGTTGCAGAAGCGCGCTGGTATTCGTCAGTGGGATGAGTCTGCGCAAGCTGCGTTTATGGACTTGAAGTCGGCGTTGATGACCGCTCCGGTTCTTGTTCCCCCTGACTGGTCTAAACCATTTCGAGTTCACATTGATGCCTCTCAGGTGGCCATTGGAGCTACATTGACGCAATTGGATTCTGACGGTCGAGATCGAGCGGTGGCTTTTACTTCTAAGAAGCTCACGGTAACTGAGCAGAACTATACTGCTAACGAGAGAGAGCTTTTGGCTCTTGTTTCCTCGCTCCAACGTTTTCGGTGCTATCTTGAGGGGTCTACATTTGATGTTTTGACGGATAATCAGGTTGTGAAGAATTTCCTGACTAAGAAGTCCGTGAATAGGCGTGAAGCGCGTTGGTTGGATACGCTGGCCATGTTTAATATTAGGGAGATGAATCTTGTGCAGGGTAAGATTCATGTACTTGGGGACTCCCTTTCCCGTATCCCGGATCGTTTGTCTCTCCAGCAAGTGAAGTGCAGCACGCCGTCTCTGCTGGATGTTGGGCAGGTTGTTTGCCGCTATGACCAAGACCAACAGTTTGGGCCCATTATGGCTGCCTTGAATGGCAAGTGGCCCACAGATCGAAAGCAGCTACGAAGAGTTGAGGAATTGTTGCCTTCTTTCTCCACACGAGATTCGAAACTGTTTTACAAAGGGAAACTCTGCGTACCATCTCATGCAAGAAAAGCGGTTCTTGAGCTAGCTCACGATTCAAAGTTAGCTGGCCATTTTGCGTTTTCGAAGACCTTGGCTAGGCTCGGAGAATTTCATTGGAAGCACAAGACGAAGCATGTTCTTCAGTATTGCGATGGGTGCTCCGTCTGTCAACAACAGAAAGATTTTCATGGGCAAGTGTTGAATGACCCGGCAGCGCTTCCTATTCCCACACGAAGGTGGGGTTTGTTGGCAACGGACTTTATTGTGAAACTACCCAAAACCCCTCGAGGATTTGATGCTATTTCGACCTGGGTTGACCGTTTGTCTCGAAGAGTTCGATTCATTGCTTGTAAGACTACTGACCAAGTCCACGATGTCGCAAATTTGTTTTTCACACACCTCTTCCCACATCATGGCCTTCATGATGATATCATATCCGACCGTGACCCCAAGTTCACCTCCCTGTTCTGGACGGAGCTTATGCGACTTTGTGGAGTGACACTACGTATGTCGTCGACCAAACATCCGCAAACTGATGGTGCTTCGGAGGTGATGAATAGGATGGTCGAGAACTACATCAGGTGTTTTTGTAATTACGAGCAGGATGATTGGGATCTTTTTCTTCCTTGTGCTGAGTTTGCCTATAATTCAGCAGTGTCTGAGGATCTTGGTCTTTCACCTTTTGAGGTAGACTTAGGATGGCAACCAAAAGGTCCACTGGAGATGCTTCTTGGAACTCCGACACAGCTGGAATCATTATCGGATTTCCGTCAGCGTCTAAAGGCGGTAATGGAAGACGCTCAATACGCTCACAAACTTGCTAAGGCGAAGCAAATAGCAGAAGCCAGTGTTCATTTCAAGAAGCCTTCCTACGGTATAGGTGACCGTGTCTGGATATCACATAAGCTTTTCAAAGATTCGTACAGTAATGCACAACAGTCTTCAAAGCTTTCAGCGAGGAGGTATGGCCCGTTTCTTATTGAGGAACTTGTTGGAAGAAATGCGGTTCGACTGAAATTGCCTCGTCACTTTCGAATTTATCCAGTTGTTCATGTATCGCACACAAAGCCCCACGTCGAGCAGCCTGAAGATCTGGCACAGAGTTGTAGATCTTCTCCTGCACCTGTGGATGCTACTGCTTCTCTACCGTTGTTCAAGGTGGATCGTATTCTTGCCCATCGACTTCGCGGCCGAGGATATCAATGGTTGACCCTCATGGAAAATTCTACTACGCATGACGCGCAATGGCAACCTACAAAAGACTTTGTCGATAAGGATGGGACGTTAACAGATGCTTTTCATAGATACATCGTTCAAAAGAATTTGCTACTCCATCTACATTGAAAACATTGACGTGGACGTCAACAAGGAGAGGGATGACAATAGTGCAACGGGCGCAATTGAGAAACGCAATTGAAGCACACTGTCGGGTGCTTGTAATTGGAATGAGAGTCCGAAGAGTTGCAGAGCATGCGAAAGGTCGTGATCATAGGTAGTATACTTAAGGAGGAAGTTCTAGTCTTTGTGCCAGAAGAGGACGCTCATCGATCCGTCAGAAGAACAGTTGTGTAAAGAGAAAACATCCCAGTTGCACCAACCATCTGGGTTGTAAACTTTCGCTTTCGCTGAAATCTCAGAGTTGTAAGCGTTCGCAAGGCACATAATATGTGTAACCACAAGTAGAATATTATTCGACTTGTGGCCAAGTTCTCTGGTAGTGAGCCGACTTCTCTCGTGCCTGCTGCACAGTAGAAAAGCTTTACGTCCGATGCACCGGTCTCCGTTTTTCTCCGCCGGCTGATATCCCCAAGGCCATTCGTACGTAATTGAAATGGGCTGCATCCGGACGACTTTCTCGAAATCGGCCCAAGCCGAGACGGCGAGAAGTACGTCTTGATGCTACGCGACGATCACTCAGACTATAAATGGTTCGCTTTCGCTAACACCCCCGCTGGGAACGCTGTACACGCCATAGTGGATTGGTGTGCCGCCTTCGTCGTGCCGCATGGGCTAATGTCTGATGGCCCCACACATTACCGCGATGAGACGATCAGGTCTCTCAGCAATTCCTTGCCAGTTCCGCACCATTTCACGCTCCCTTGCACCCCCTGGAGCAACGATGCAGTCGAACGTCTGGGTAAAGAAGTCATTCGCGCTTTTCGTGCACTGACATCAGAGTTCCAAATGGATTTTCAGGAATGGACATACCTCCTCCCGGTGATTCAAAGCATCCTCAAAAATTCTCCCTCGCCGCATCGCAAAAACATGGCGCCTGTCACAGCTTTCTCGGACATGAAACCGACACCGCCAATATCGTCATTTCTTCGTAGGTCGACGCAGAAGACAGTTAAAGTTTCCAACGTCGTTATGGAGCGATGCATCAACGTTGAAGCACTTCAAAGAGCACGGCCAGAGCTTCATCCGTTGGTACAGAACAATTTGCAGAAGAGCGGAAGCATCAAGGAAGCACGTATCGAAAGGGACTCTGTGCAAATTTGTTGAAGGCGACTTTGTGTTGGTGGCACGAGAAGATTTCCATGCTGGTGCGAAATTGGCACTGCGCTGGCGCGGCCCGCGACGGGTGCCCAAAGCGCTTTCCGATTACGTCTATCAAATAGAAGATTTACACAACGGTGCTACGGAAGAAATTCATACCTCATGGCTCAAGTTCTACCATTACAGATCGCTTGACACTGAGGCTATTTTGGCACAATTGATCGCTTCTGAGACCGGAATGCCAGTTGCACGCTTGATGCAAATGGTACGCACAGAAGACGGCCTGAAGGTGCAAGTACGTTGGAAAGGACTTAGAGCCGGCGAATACAGGCTGGAACCACTGCATCGCATTTTCGAGGACGTACCGGTCATGCTCAAGTGCCTACTCACTCGTAATAACACTCCGCCGGAGCTCGCCGATGCCGCACACACCGAACTTTCTCTCTAAAAGAGGGGAGTGTAGCCGTTTCCGGCTGTGCGTGGGTGGTCGCAACCCAAAGAGGAAACAGGTTTCCTCCCGCTCGAACGCAGCGTAGCTTGCCACGTAGGTAGCAGTATCCATACACCGCGTTCTTTCTGCTGCTCCCTAGTGCACCTAAGGCACTACGGAGCAGCCTCTGAGTAAAACAGCGGCATGGACTTTCTTGACGAACAACTCTTGTAGTTCGCCACTGTGGGTAAAAGAAAACTTGAAACAAACTACAAGGACTCTGATGACGATGCTTGAACTGGCCGGAGGAGCGATTCGATCGATCGAAATCGCTCACTGAGCTTGAGCCATCGGCGTCGCCGTCCTCCAGATCTAAACAATATTCTTCTACGCGATGCTTGAAAGTCTATGTTGTAGTCTCTCGGGTTTTTGTCCTTTTTTCTCTCTCTCTCAGGCTCTCTTATCTGCGTTCAGTTTCGTACTAGAGTTCATTTTGGATTTTTTCTGTTGTTCTGCATTTTCCAGTTCTCGTGGAGGCAGTCTTCGTTCAGTTTTATGGTATATTTGGAGCAACAGTGATCTTAATAGATTTCTACGTTTATTTCTTTCGCGCTAGTGGTTTCTTGGTTGCCGGCTATCCGTTGGAAGGGCTTAACGGCCGTGTTTTGAACATTGCGTTTGCAATAAAGCAAATGCTCTCGTCTGTTAGCAACCGTGCTTTTTTTTCTTAAAGCAACTTCTACATATTTTCTGGATTGATTGGTATTTTTTAATTTCTTTGGTCTTTGTCGCTCTTGTCTCTTTTTGGTGGCGATAACACTTATTTTGGTTGTTTAGGGGCTCAGTGCTCTTCTATGGGCTATGGGCCGTACCGTTTTACTACTAATATTTAGCTTTACCCTTTGCGTCGTCTACTGCCATCTAGATGGTGTTTTCACCGCATAGTGCTAATGTGCTCGGGATGACGTGATGATGCTGCGTACTAAACTACACCCTCTTACGTCGTTTTTGTGATTGGGTCTATTCTACTGGCTACGAGATACATCTTCCTTGTTTTCTTATTTTTATTCTTGGGCTGTCGTTGCCGTGTTTTCAACTGTCTGTTGGTCGGATACGATACGCGGTTGAAGCCTGTCTGAATAGCGCGGTAAGCAAAAGAAAACAGGCACAAAAGGCTCAGAGGTCTCCCTGAGTTCTGCCCCCTTTCCTTCGCAGTCCTGCCTCCGAAAGCAGACTTATTTATTCTCTAGTTCTATTGCGCGCAGCCTTCTTCTAGAAGGCACCTACGACTGCGTAGGAAGTACGTAAAATGTAAGTGAAAGCAGAAGTTTATCAGTAGTTTATTGCTACATCTGGGTTGGGCACGCGACTAATATATGTTGCACTAGAGTGACGAGCACTGCTGCGCGGGCATCTCCCTTTGGGACGTTAAAGAGCACACCATTCCTATCAGTGGACTTCGGTCTCCTCGTGCTCCTCCACTTCTACCCTTGACACGTGCGTACAGCACCAACTTCGTACTCTGCGTGTGCATACTCTTCTTGTGAGGGGTGAACTTTGTAACAGAAACGCATGTTGTGGGATGACCCCGATACGCTTAGGATAAAAAAAATAGTGATTATTATCACTCACACTCGGCTTTTCTTCAATCTTCAGTCAAACACGAGCCTCTTCACTTTCTTTGATAGTGTTCTAGTAGAGCTCTATAGTGTTCTAGACTTCTACACAATTTCTAACATAAGACATAAAATAGTTCTACATAGTCCTTCTATAGAACCTCCTAGAAGTCTCTAAATACTAGAAGTTTCTCGTTGCTTCTTTGAAGCTTCTAGATGCTTCTACAACACCCCCTATCAACTTGATAACTTCTTAAGCCCCAACATGTCCATAAAAACAAATGCTTTTTCTTCTGTAGAGACTTCATGAAAATATCAGCGGCCATACCTTCGTTAGGGCAGTATGTAATTTTCACTTCTTCATTTTCCAAGCATTCCTAAATATAAAAATGCCCGTGTAGCAATGTGCTTTGATTTTCCGTAGCTTCCTTCCATTTTTGACACTGCAATTGCAGACTGGTTGTCAACAAAAAGGTGAAAAGCATGTTTTTGAGTAGTCTAAAGATCGTTCATGATCTTCGTCAACCATTTCCCTTCTTTCACTACCTTTGCGACCTCAATTAACTCGGCGTCTGTACAATTTTGCATTCGGCTACTCCACGATAGTAAACAATTTCCATAAGTTATGGCTTATCCAGGAACTGATTTTCTGTTTTCCGTATTTCCCCAACTCACGTCACTG
The DNA here is from genome assembly GCA_003194525.1 of Gracilariopsis chorda. Lineage (NCBI taxonomy): Eukaryota > Rhodophyta > Florideophyceae > Gracilariales > Gracilariaceae > Gracilariopsis > Gracilariopsis chorda. The sequence continues at coordinate 110,633 of NBIV01000235.1, forward strand.
TCGACGTATAGCGCCAAGTTTTTAGATTTTTTGTAGACCAGACAAAAAATCTTTTGTCTTCTGGATATGTCTGAGGACCCTTCTGCATGCCTTTCAATGTTCTGTGCCATGATCTTCGGACAATTGACTTAATAGTCCAACTGCATATGCTAGATCAGTGTGAGAGGAAGAGTCTAGTCGTCATGTTTACTTTTTGATCTGGCACTGCCGCTCGTTATATGCCGCTAGCTGCTGTAATGATGATTGACTTTGCTGAAGAATAGAAAGCAGCAGAGATTTCAAAGCTGATTGAGAGTCCCCGGTTGTTGCTTCGCATTCGGAAGCACGAAGGGGGTGACATGAAGGAGTTTTTTTCAGTGTTGTGAACCTGTTGCGATTAAGAGGTTTGTAAAAACGTCGGTGAGCATGTTGTTTGTGGATGCTCGTTTGAGGGTTATTTCATTATGTGAAACGTGATGTTGAAGGTAATGGTTTCTGATGTATATGTACTTGCGCCGTTTTGTCAGTGCTTGGTTTGTGGCGATAAGAAACGCCGAGTGGTTGTCTATATGGTGAACTGTGTGGGTGGTGTACGAATGCCTCGCTGGATCTAAAAGGTTTCGAAGCGAGTTGGTGTCTCTCGTTGCGCTTTTGGCTGGGATGTATTCAGGATCTGTGGTGGAGAGGTCTACCACTTTTTGCCGGCTCGATTCCCATGAGATCGGGGTGTTGGACAGAAGATGCAAGTTGCCAGCGACCGATTTCCTGTTTGTTGCATTGGCCAAGTCTGCTCCACTGTAGACCGTAAGCAGTAAGTGCTCCAATGCGAGTTGTTTCTTGTAGTTGTGTCGGAATAGTAAGCCGTGGTTTCGGGTACCTCCGAGGTAGCGAGGCAAGGTCCTAAAGGCTTGCTAATGATGAACTTGGGGGTTATTCATGTGTTTTGCCAATCGGTTGGTGATACAGAGAATATCGGGACGTGTCCTGTCCGTGACATAGCGTATGTCTCCAAAACTTTGGCGGTATCGTGCCAATTCCTCGCTGCTTAGGGGTTTGGTGGGTTGCTATTGATCCAAGTGTGTTGAGGATGGTGTAAGGTTTGTGAGTTGTGTTGCAGTCTATCATTTTTGTTTGAGTTAGAATGGAGTCTATTCTTTCTTTTTGTGAAATATGGATGCCTTCAGTTGTTCGTCTTATCGTCCAGTTAAGAAACCGAGGGATTTTCCGAGGCGTTTGACCTTGCAAGTCTTGAGTACTTCAGGATGAAGGTTGTCGATTTGGCTTTAGTGAGAGGCTAGGATGTGGAAGTTGTGGAGCAATATTTCTAGTTGGCAAATCCTCCCAAGGTGTTTGCAGCCTTGCTCTCTTGTGAGATAGGGCAGCGACAGTGCCCTTCGTACTACACGGTGTTTGAATGTAAAACCGGGGTGGTCTCCGGCTATACTGACGAGAGGTCTTACGATAATCGGGTTACTAGCTGGTCAACTTAATGCACAGGATCCGTGTGAGCGGTGTTCCGGTCCACGGAGAAACCTCAAAGGGAAATGGCAAAAATTGGAGAAACCAAAAGAGAAGATACAACCAGCGGGTCGTGCGGAAAGCCAAAAGAGACCCGGTGGTCAAGGGGATGGTGCTTGTTCAGACAGCACAGCGAAACTCAATACTGAGACGAACGGCTATCTGTTTCTACAATTGAAAGTAACCAAAACAGTAAAAACAGTGAGCACTGGGCGAACACACGGGGGTAAAACAGATGAGAGGTCGTTGGTGATACTGTGCAGGTGAGTATGATGAGACCGAATGCGGTGAAACCCTAGCAGAAGTTGGTCACTTCGCGCAGGCGATAAACTCATAGCCGAGCCACGGCTTGTCTTTTTTCATAGTGAAACGGCAAGGCGGTCTTCCCTTAAGTATACTGGTCACAATAAACTAAGAATACTTCTACTGTAGTGTATTAACTCTTGTTGGTTCACACTCTTGTTTCACTTGGGCAGCACTGTCGGCCACGGCGCAACACGACACTGCGTGAATAATGCCAGCCATGAATAATACTTGTACGCTTGCCAAGCGTCCATCTGTTCCACATATACACAGAAATCACCCACGAAGGTTCCAAAAAAACCAGTTAAAATTCATATCGAATTTCACACAATATTTTCGAGGGTCCACTCATACCTGAGTTGAACCGATGCCACTTCAGTATTGAATCATTTATGATCCACCTCGACCAGGGTATGAGCACACGAATTCCTCTACACATCCCCCTCCTTAGACCAGGAAACATCGCAACGAATGCAAGTGACCCCTGCAGGTGGAAAAGGGCATAAAGAATCCATCTCCTCATGAGTGATACCGACCTTCCTCCGGTTAAACGCATAATGCGACGAACGAACTCTAACAACAACGAAATTGATTCGTCATCTCCGTTAATGATCTCAGAGAATCCCAACCAACACAACCCCAGAGCGGGTATTTCCCAGTCTGGGAGTACAGCTCCTTCATTTTCCGGACTAAACCGGTTTCCTACGGCTTCATGCCTCAGGATAACGCTCCGATATCCATTCCGGTACACGTCCGTGCGTGGCATTTCTGTCAGGGTACTCCGGTTATCACAAACCAGCTCGGGTGGTTCCACAGGTTAACCCTGGAAGCACGGGATCCGTTACAGAATCCTTCGGTATATGCCCGCGCTACTTTTTTTACCGGTCCGAGGTTTTAAACCTGCGAATGATTAAGTCCTATGCACACGACGGCGTTCTCCCTGGTGGGCTTCCACTTAACGTGGTCACTTCATGCGATTCGCGGGGACGCACTGGGTTGGATCTTATCCTTTTAAGGATATACCTCCGCCGTGGCGAGAACCAGGATAGGGCCCGAGAAGATGGCGTGACTCGCGTATAAACCGCTCATGTGTACTCGAAGTCAGAATCTGATTCCGAGTGAATACGACTTCGACGTATCGAGGTTTCGCACCTATGGCGAAGTATCCCATGGGGATAACCTGGCCCATTTCGATACGGCCCACTTCGATACCGCAACGCAGGTAACCATCGAGTCCGATATGCTCTGTTGGGCAACACCCATCATCCTTGCGGAGTTTCGGTTTTTCCGACGTTCTGAAACGCAAGTGGCGTTCTCCGAGAAGATTTGGTTAGAGCGCAAGGCGCGTTCCCGACATGGGTATTGATTTCATACACCAATATCGAAACCGAACGGTCTCTCCCACAAACGTTCAGAGGTCGCTTCGCAGCGCTACCACCGTGGTGGCGTCAGGTTGGGGTACCCAAGGGGTGTTTCCCGGAAATATCCTCCCTGTTTAACCTATATAAGTTTCCACGTCATTGATGATCTGAAATCCGGTTATTTGTCGCTTATTGCCGCAGAGTGGCTACCCACGTAGCGGTTTTCCTTCCCTGGGAAGCGTATGAAAACTACCGTCTTTGGTTCATACCACCAATGGTATTGAACATCATCAGACACGTCGACCTGTTAATCCCATTGGGGTGCCAAGACAACGTGGAAGAAGTCCTATACATCGTTGATGTGATCGACCAGGTCAACTGAGATACCGTTTCATGGGATAACCATGGTCAGAGTCCAAAAAATCCTCGTGACAAATCTCCGGGTCGCCAGCATCCAACTGCTGGGGACTTTGTCTATTACGACCCGTATGTGGATTCAACGGTGTCCCGTGCTCATGAATTTGAGCAACGCAGTCTTCCGTGGACCATACCAGTGGTTCCTCCAACAGGATTCGTATTTCATGACGATTACGAGCCGTCGGTCGACTTCAATGATCCGATGATGGACGATAAGGCCAACGAGAGTGGCGACGTTTACTATGGACTGGTCATGGATTCGGTTGTTCAGAGCACCGCCGGTGCATCCAACCCATTGCTTGCTCCTGAAGGGTTGGGCTTCGTAACTCAGATGAGTGAGCCACAACCTCCAGCGGACGAGCCATTTATTGTTTTAACAGACCCTTACGTCATCGCGTTGCGCGAGAACCTCCAAAAACTTTGAATCCCGCTACCTCCGGACGTGGTAGATGTTAGATAGCTCCTGTCTCCCGCAGCGGCAAACTATCCTCAATCAACCAATCACAATGGTGCGGGCCCTTCGTTGGGATAACTTGTACTTCGTATTCTGACCTTCACGTATCGGTGGTAAATCTTGCGATAGCTTCTGGATTGAACCAAACTTGTGGTTCTTCGTACTTCTTTCTTCCTGCTTCTTCTCCATACTCCATTTTATAGTGTTCTTCATCATCATGATGTTTCTTCTTTAATCCATTAATCTGGTATAACCGTTAATTCGGTAGTATTCTAATTGCTACAGTTCCTCAACTTCTTATTCCATCCGTGCGGTTCTTCTTCTTTTTCTTCTCATCTTCGAGCTTCTCCACTTCGCGGTCACTTCATACCCTTCCCGGCCCGGGTACGGTTCTACCGTACTTGGCTTTATCCACCGCTGCTGGTATGGATGTCCGAGCCCTTCAGTGATATTGTAGGACTTTATTCTTAGGTATGTGTTCGATGGGTTCCATCGCGTCCTCTTCTGGAGGGTATCCATACCAACGGTTTTGGTAGTAAAACAACCCTTGTGGGTCATATTCGTGACGCACAATTCGTTCGATAACGAAGTCTCGGAATAATTGCCTTATTTCACGTCTCCCATGACGGATTCCCGTAAGGGCGAAAACCTTCAGGGGTACCAAGGGACTTGTTTCCAAACTTGATCGAGGGTATTCTGGTTCTCGGAAACCAGGGACTTGGAATTTACTTTCCGTAGGTCCATCGAACCACGAGCAGGTCGTCTGAGTCCAGATTACCGTCGAAGTATGCCCGGTATCAGGGGCTGGGTGAGGTTGAGGA